>JZKD02S0429212.1:145506-162807 GCA_000966675.3 Picea glauca
TAAATAATTGTTTATACTATTCTTTAAGTAAAAAGTGTTATAACATTATATGAATTACTATAAATCTTGGTACAATGTTATAATATTCTATAAATTACTAAATCTCATGTTGTGGTAAAGGGTACTCGTGATACATAAGCATGACTATAAATATGAACCCACTAATCCGCAACCCACGTAATTGTTGGGTGCAAAATGTATATGATGAAAATGTTCGGTGCAAAATGTATATCACAGAACAAGTTGGACATGAAAAATGAAAAATGTGAACCTGTGACTCCATAATTGTTGGGTGCAAAATATATATCACTGAACAAGCTAGATATGAAAAATGAAAAATAAAAATAAATTTGAAGAATTAATGGAATAAAATTTAACAAAACAATATCACATATTAATAATGAATACTATATTTAATATTAATATTATATGATAGATATCATAAATTTAATTTATAGTTTATTTATTAATATTAATATAAAATAGTATATACAAGTATATATCCATTTTAACTCTAGAGTCAAGAAGGATAAATTTCTAGGTACAAACCTTTATTATCATAAATAAAATCAAAATTCCAAATTTACATTTAAAAACATTAAAAATAATATTGAATAAAATTTAAATAATTGTTTACACTATTCTTTAAGTAAAAAGTGTTATAGAATTATATAAATTACTATAAATATTGGTCAATGTTATAGGCAAGGACTACCTGACTATGCTGCCATGCAACACTTGTTTAAGTTTGTGAGTGGTCATTCAACAAGTTTGGAATGCTTTTAATTAGAATAATTAGGGTGGATTCAATTCATTGTTAAACAAAGAAAACACAATAACGGGGACAAACACGTAAGCACAAAAAGTACAATCATCAAATCATGCAAGGTTAGAAGTTAATTTTCTAGGCACATTCATGAACATAACACTCATTGCACTTTGATTCAAAGCGTGATTCTCACACACAACAATATTTTAAAGTTTCATGATCATTCATTGTTGACTTGAGCCATCTCAGTGGCTATAAATATTTGGGTGATCATTTGCACATCCCTTCAATCTAGCCTCAAGGATCAGTTTGAGATGTTGGTTGTGTGAGAACCATTTGCACAATCAACAACCTCCATGTCATATCTCCATAGCATAAGAAGTTCCATGTTAATCTACCCACTCAACACTTCCACGTTATAATTCTTAAAACCCCTCTTCATTGTTATTTTAGTTTCAAAATGGGATTTTCAAATGGACATAAATTTCTTGTTCTCAATGCATTTTCAATGACAATTGTTTAGTGTGTCTAGTTTTTTATGCTCTATGCACCATTTTTTTTCTTTTCCAAGGAAAAAAAGCTGATAATTTTATTATATTGATAACAAAATTACATCTGTATATGTTTGTGGCATCCTAGTGGAATCCACCCTTTAATTCCCTTGGAGGATAGCCAAAAAGTGTGCTTTTGCGCATGCATATAGAGAGCTGACATCATTGTGCATCATTTTACAAAATTTCAAAAACAAAATGTTTCCAAACTTTGAGTCCATCATTCAAAAAGAGATCGGTAAGTGTCCGAGAAGTGAAAGAAAAAACTAAAATTCCATATGGAATATGAAAACATCCTATTTAGAGTTGGTCCCATGGGGAGTAAAGAAATTCAATGGACTGATCCTGTGTTTTTTTGTTGATTTTCCACGTTCCTCTTTCCAATTCCAAACCAACTTTGGATAGTTGGTTGGCAGATGTGTCCCGCTTCCTGTACACATGAGTGAAAGAGATGTGAGTAAAAGAGATAGTGATTATTTTAACTTATTGTAGTAAAGGTTCCAACAAGTAGTTATGAGAAGAGTATGTGCTATTCATCCAATTTATGATGAGGAGCGAGTCCCCATATATGTTTAGTATTTTAATGTTGTTTTCTTTAGCCAGAATTACGAGGAGCATTAAGGTTATTAATTCATTGAAGTTGATGGTGGCAAGGCCTATACCAATAGAGAAGGAGAAGACATCTAATTTATAGACGTGAAGAATTCCTCTGGCTCCCCCTCTTGGGGGATGCCCTTGAGTCGCTCCAACAAAGAAAGGCTAGGGAGAGGAGGTTTGGATTTGAATGAACGGGTGTTGCGGGGGAGAAGAGGTGGGGGGATGTGGGGGGAGAGTGGAGAGGATGGTAAGGGCACAAAGGGCACAATGAGAAGTGGAGGGGGATTTTCCTCAAAGATGGTGTGGTTTTTAACGAGCTAGATGCCCCATGCAACAAGGAAGGGAAGGGGCCTGAAATATTTTGTGGTTGGGTTTCCAAACTAGTTTTTTAATGCTGCTTTGATTAAGTCACCTTCCCATATACTTATATAATTATGAACTGATATGATTTCTTCCCAAGTTTCTTTTCAAAAGAGGCAACCCAAACTTAAGTGGTGGTTGGTCTCTGAGTCCATTTTGTAGAGGCCACGCCTGTTTGGACCATTGAAGTTCCTTTTTTGGAGCCAGTCCCTGGTGGGCACTTCATTATGAAGAAGGAGCCACATGAAAAATTTGGATTTTTCCAGACTTTTGACTTTCCAAATTTTTTTCCCCCACCAAGGAGAGGTAGGGGGCTCTAGATTTTGAAGAAGAGTTGAATATTCAATCTTGGTACTGTATTTTCCATTTGGGTTGGGGGACTAGATAAGTTCATCCTCTAGATCAAAGATTCTAATAGAAGTGGAGTGTAGAGTAGTGATGTAGTTTGTCCAAGTTTGAGCATGTTCCAAGTGAAGACCAACCTCTTGAAAAGTTAACCACCACCCCTACTAGATTTGATATAGTAAAATCCTTGGTTTTTTTAATAGAAAAATGATGTCTTTTGGTAGGAGATGTTGATTTGATCATCTTATCTAGGGCTCCCTTCAAATGAGAACCTTGGATCTAGTGCCTACCTTCCAGATGATTCAGATTCCTATGATGGGGAAGGTATTCAATAGGGATTTCCATACTGTGGACCCATTTTGTGTTGCTTTGTTCAACTTTCTGATACAATCTACAATGGTTTCCCTAGGAAAGTATTTTTCTTGAAAAATACTTTTCTAAAGCCTCGATCCCTGTCTGAGATTCCAATCATTTTTTGTTGCAAGGGCTGTTACAAAATGATGTAAATTTTTTAGTCCCCATCTGCCTAGTACTTTTGGAAGAGTCAATTTATTCCAGGATGACAAGACCAAGGAGTTCTATTCTTTTGGGCCGAACTAGAGGAAGTGACAAGAGAGTTGTCACATCTTGTTTAGAATTTTTTTTGGAAACTAGGTGAGTGAGATATAATAGACTGGAATGGATTTGAGAACAATTTCACCAAGGTTAAACGTCCTACTCTAAATAGCCAATGGTGGCACCAACATCTTAGTCTCTTTTCTACCTTCTCTAGAAGCCATTGCTAATATTTTTTCCCATAACCATTTTGCTTCACGTTGAAGCCCAAGTATTTGAAACCCTCCTCTCTTTCTAGAGTTTTAAATTCAAGGGATTGAGAAAAGTGATGTTGTGCATTTAGAGAAAGCCCCCAGAAAAATATGGATGATTTCTTCTGATTTATTTTCATGCCCATTACTAGGTTGAAAGAGGCTAGTAGGGATTTTAAAGATTCAATGAAAGTTGGTCTACCTTCACAAAAAATGAGTATATCATAAAAAAATAGAATATGGGAAAGGGTGAGAGTTGGACTTACCTCTATTCCTTTAAGGTTTCCTTCTTCAATGGGCTTGTGAATTATCCTTCTTAAACCTTTTTCCACTAGGAGAAAGAGAAGGGGGAAAGCAGACACCCTTAACGAAGTCCCCTCTCTGGTTTGAAGAAATAAAAGGCGGAGCCTATTGGAATAATATTGAAAATTTCTAAACTTAGTGTCTTTCGCCAAAATTTAGGTCAGTTGCGCTAGTTAGTTTTAGAACCTTGTCACCTGGCTAAGCTTGTATAACTGTTAAGTCATTGCGCCACCTGGCGCATACCTTTCCGCTGCAGTAAAACCTCTAAACCTATTGCCATTTTTGTCGAGTTTCTCTACCATCAAAATCTCAAAACCTTGCGTCACAATTGGCCAGAATATCAAAGATTTGAAGTTTCCGAAGGTCTCCTATTGGTCTTAGTTCCCAATTCTTTGATTATCGAAATAAGCCTTAAAGTGTCAAATTACAAAAAAAAACCAAACTATAAGTTTTTTTTTATATTATTTTAAAATTATTTTATATAATTTTAAATTAATATTTTATTTGACTTTAAAGTTGATTTATCCAAACCCTTTGCACCTATGCTTGTTATAAAAATCATTGGGTCCACTACCCTTCACGTCCCAATCTCCCAACTATCCACCGAAATCCATACACATACCAAGTCACAAGAAACCTCATACAAAGCTCCAAGGAGAGAATTCACGAGGAGGCCCGAGAGAGTGTTTTATGTGCCAAGAAAATCGCAAGAAGGGTCATACATAAGCACCACGTTCCTTTTAAGGATTTTGACCATCGAAAGAATGCTAATAAGCCACTCCTCTTTTCCCCGAATCCTGAAGGCCCGAAATTGGGGTTCCATCCTTACAAATAAAACGTCGATGGGTTAAACGTTCCAGCTAAACGCCCTCTATCAAAAACAAAAAAAAAATCCCTGGTAAAACTCAATTTTCTCAGTCGTGGAGAGGCCGTTTTACAAACTCAAATAGTCAATTGACATCTAGAATTCATAAGATTTCCAATGGTACCTTTAGATATGAATTTGAAGCTCGGGAAGGTAGCCAAAAGTTCCCCACAAGATGGTGCTGCGTTTTTGTGCAGACATGGCCCAAAAATGTAGGAACGTGCCCAGATTTCAGTTAAACACTGTCAGTTCGTTTCTCACAACTCTTAGTCAGTTTTGGGGTCATTTCTCATCTATTACACATTGGAGGCTTAGATGTTTCCTTATTGTAAATGATCATTATTGAAAATCAACCACCAAACCCTAATTTTAGGGATTTAGTTATACTTTTACTATTTCTAGTTTTGAATCATGAGACACATGTTCCTTTTTGGAGGAATTTCTTTTGTAATTCGAATCGTTTCTTAGTAATTCGAGAAGGGGGGAGCAGAATTATATATGGTATATCTATTTGATGAGAAGGGGGTGAGAGTCAGCCCAAGATCCTTTTGGGGGATGGGTTTGTAATGCCATTTCTTCCAGCAAATATAGAACAGAATGTCAAGAGATTCTATACCTCGTCACTGTGTAATTCTGTGTTTTCTTGTATTGTTTTCTCAGGTTTACATTCATTCATTCTTCCTTATTTTACATATTCATCTTGTAATGACTCTAATTCAGTAATACCTCTACTATAGTCATTTATTGGGCCTATTAGGTTCAACTTTTCCTCTATGTATGCTGTGAGAAAAACAAGACCTGTAGCTTGATTGTTTCTGCCTAGATTACAAGTTATATATATGCATGTTTGTCTTTCGAAGTTATTTGTCATTACTCTGTTGAAATAAATATTAGACTTATCGGAATCATATACCTAACTCTTTGTTTCAGTCTCTTTCATTCCCTATATTCTATCCATCTTCCTTATTTTAATTAAATTAGGCAAATGAGGTCATGCCTCTTTGTTTCTGATGTATAAATGATTGAAAGGCCTATTTCAAACCTAGTTATAGAAGCCTCATATGATTGATCAATCAATAAATTATTATTTCATTCAAAATGTGTTAAGGTTTGGCTCTATTACAACCTAGAACCAACTCTTGCGACAACATTTTTTGGCACCGTTGTCGGGGACGGAGGAACGAAGTTATCTTCCCTGGGATACGACAAAAAGTTTAGACCTATTCCTTGATGGTGAACAAGGGATAGGCATTCTATTGGCTGTGATCATTCACCTGGAGACTCCTTAGTTAGAAGACTCTACATGATTCATTGGTGACTCCATTGTTCTCAAAATGTTGAATTCGTTCACTGCTCAAATTGTTGTGAGGTTTGCTCCTCTGGACTTTCCAAATGGTTATGGTTTTCCAAAAATTGTTCCAGACATTAAAATTTGGGAAGATGTCCTTCCTAAATTTGGAGGATATGCAGACAACAATCCTGCTCAACACTTGTTTGAATTCCACAAGCTCATGGATGAATTAAATGTACATCATGAAGATGTCCTCATGAAGTTGTTTATGTTTTCGTTGGAAAGAGATGCTAGAATCTGGTATAAATATTTACCCCATTCCAATATTCCTTCATTGAAATATTTTCACACACTTTTTCATTAACATTGTAAGAGGATCTGTTCAGCTGAAATCCTTTTTGAAGATTGTTGCAATATAAAATTCATAAGACAAAAATATCAAACAAATCCTCTTGAAGAGGAGGAAGGAATAACAAAAATTTCTCAAGTCGATGAAGATAATCAGTATGAAGAAGAATTGGTTGATAAAGAAGCAGAATATGATAGCTCTTGTGATCATATTCAAGAAGAAGATCAAACCAAACTACATGAAGATGAAGCAAAAACATCAGAAGGCCTTCAAACCGATCGCAACCATATTTGTTGTAGCGATGACGAGGAAAATGCTTTTTCATATGAAGAGCTAGATTCGAGCTCATTCGTATATAACTCTATTTTTAATTCTGATTTTCAAGAGAAATACGTTCATAACGAGTTTTTAAATATTAATGATGTTGAAAATGGTTTAATTGTACAACATGATGATGAAATTGTTGGTTTAAATATTCATGAAGACCAACAACTTATGGAAGGTCATATACAATCATTGTTTGCTGATATAGAACATAGTCATTTTGCTATGGAAGAACCCCTTACTTATCGGTTTCATGATCAAGTAAAGGCCCTGAAATATGACGAATTGTATAGCACCAAAAATCCATTTCATGAAGAGTTTCAGGAGGATTGTAATCATCCAAATGTAATAGAGATTTCAGGTATGATCACGGTTGTAAATCCCCATGAAAATCAGTCTGTGGATATTCAAACATCTTTGCTAGATCCTCAAAAAACATAAATTTCTGAAAGTCAATGTTCTTGAACGTGCTATGAGCAATCTGTTTATGATGAATATCCAGAAGAGCAAGAAGAGATTATTTCTTTTTCATCACACACAAAAATTTACGACAGTGCTTCTTTGTTTGATGAATATGATAAAAGTATTTCTGAAGATAATGAGCATCAAGAAACTTTGGTTCAACAGGAAAGTAATCAACAACATCATGAAAGAGATCAACCTATGTATGACAACCATCAAAAAGATCTTTGGATAGCAGATGAAGGACATAAGCAGGGGTTACTGAAACAATTGATCTCTCCTCCCTGTTTAGCAACTATTGAGCAACAGACCAGTAAGTCTCAATGCAAACGTTTTTCATCAGTGGAAGAAAGAATCAACAGTGGACAAAGTGCGCAAAATCATTTCAGATAGCTTGCACAGCAGGAGGAAGTATGGATTAATTGTGAAAGTGGTATATCTCTTCCCTTGTACAATCTAGTAGCAGTTTACATGGAGTCAAAATGGGGGACTGAATTTTTTATTTCCAACTTTTTGAAGTCTGAATTTCAAAACTGTAAGTACCTGCTCCCAGGGCATGTTTTGAAATTTGCAGCTGCTCCTGTCATTTTTGCGCTCAAAGATGGAAGCATAATTAAGTTTGTTAGTCGGATACTCGCTTGCTTGATTTGGAAATTTTCCTATACTTGAACAAAGCAACGATATCAGTTAAAGTAGGTGATGTATATAAATAAGCTTAACTTTAAGAATTAGAGTATAGCGATGGTTTTCAGTATGTTTCCAGTTCAATTTGGAATCCAGTATGATTTTGTTTTAAAGCATTACGACTCCATAGCCCAATGAATGCACAAGCAATTTTTTGTTTCGGAAAGGCACAAGTAAAGTGACAGGGTTCAGAGTTTGATAAGGATGATTTCAGGTCGCCCAATGGATAAAGGCACATGGTCTACTGTTCTTGGCGCTTTACAGGAAAGCACCATCCCTAGATGGAGCCTATGTTGGAATAATATTGAAAATTTCTAAACTTAGTGTCTTTCTCCAAAGTTTAGGTTAGTTGCACTAGTTAGTTTTAGAACCTTGTCATTTGGCGTAAGCTTGTATAACCGTTAAGTCATTGCACCATCCAACGCATACCTTTTCGCTACAGTAAAACCTCTAAACCTATCGCCATTTTCGTTGAGTTTCTCTACCGTCAAAATCTCAAAACCTTGTGTCACAATTGGCCAGAATCTCAAAGCTTTGAAGTTTCCAAGGTCTCCTATTGGTCTTAGTTCACAATTCTTTGATTATCGAAATAAGCCTTAAAGTGTCGAATTACAAAAAAAAACAAACTATAAGTTTTGTTTTTTATATTATTTTAAAATTATTTTATATAATTTTAAATTAATATTTTATTTGACTTTAAAGTTGATTTAGCCAAACCCTTTGCACCTATTCTCTTTTATAAATTTTGTTGGGTCCACTACTCTTCACATCCCAATCTCCCAACTATCCACCAAAATCCATACGCATAACAAGTCACAAGACAACTCATACAAAACTCCAAGGAGATAATTCACGAGGAGGCCCGAAAGAGTGCAATACATGCCAAGAAAATCGCAAGAAGGGTCATACATAAGCACCACGTTCCTTTTTGGGATTTTGACCGTCGAAAGAATGATAATAAGCCACTCCTCTTTTCCCCGAATCCCGAAGGCCCTAAATTGGGGTTCCAACCTTACGCATAAAACGTCAATGGGTTAAACGTTCCAGCTAAACACCCTTTGTCAAAAACAAAAAAAATTGCCATGGTAAAACTCAATTTTCTCAGCCGTGGAGAGGTCGTTTTACACGTTCAAATAGTCGAGTGACATATAGAAGTCATGATATTTCCAATGGTACCTTCATTTATACATTTGGAGCTAGGGAAGGTAGCCAAAAGTTCCTTGCAAGATAGTGCTGTGTTTTTGTGCAGACATGGCCCAGAAATGTAGGAACGTGCCCATATTTCAGTTAAACACTGCCAGTTCGTTTCTCATGACTCTTAGCCGGTTTTGGGGTTGTTTCTCATCTGTTACACACTGGAGGCTTAGATTTTTCCTTATTGCAAATGCTTATTATTGAAAATCAACCACGAAACCCTAATTTTAGGGATTTAATTATACTTTTACTATTTATGGTTTCGAATCATGAGACACCTGTTCCTTTTTAGAGGAATTTCTTTTGTAATTGGAATCGTTTCTCAGTAATTCGAGAAGGGGGAAGAAGAATTATATATTGTATATATATTTGATGAGAAGGGGGCAGGAGACATCCCAAGAGCCTTTTGGGGGCTGGGTTTGTGGTGCCATTTCTTCCAACAAATATAGAACATAATGTCAAGAGATTATATACCTTGTCACTGTGTAATTCTGTCTTTTCCTGTATTGTTTTCTCAAGTTTACATTCATTCATTCTTCCTTCTTTTACATATTCAACTTGTAATGAATCTAATTCAGTAATACGTCTACTATAGTCATTTATTGGGCAGCCTGTTAGGTTCATCTTTTCCTTTTTTTATGTTGTGAGAAAAACAAGACATGTAGCTTGACTGTTTCTTCCTAGATTACAAGTTATATATATTCATGTTTGTCTTTCGAAGTTATTTGTCATTCCTCTGTTGAAATAAAGATTCGACTAATCAGAATCAGATCCTAACTCCTTGTTTCAGTCTCTTTCATTCCCTATCTTCTATCTGTCTTCCTTATTTTAATTAAATTAGGCAAACGAGGTCATGCCTATTCATTTCTGATTTATAAATGTTTGAAAGGCCTTTCATACCTAGTTATAGAAGCCTCATATGACTGATAAATCAATAAATTATTATTTCATTTAAAATGTGTTAAGGCTTGGCTCTATTACATCCTAGAACCAACCCTTGTGACAACCGAGCCATTTATGAGAACTACAAAGCATGTTGTGTTGATGTAGTTTAAAACACAACTAACGAAGGAGTGGTTGAACCCCAAGTGAATAAGGAGAAGCCTCGGGTATAGCCAGTTGAATCTCTCAAAGGATTTTGATAGATCAACCTTGATTGTTACTTCTTTTTGTTTCAAGGTGTGAAAAAAGTGTATTCCTTCTTGGGCTAGACCGATTGCCTCATGTATTTGCCTTCCTTTGAGAAATCCAAATTTCTCTAGAGAGATGTGGTCCAAGAGAAATTTTAAGAGCCTTCTTGCTATCAACTTTGAAATGATTTTATAAATGTTGTTGTAGAGAGAGATGGGTAAAAAATGGTCAAATGAGATATGATTACCACTTTTAGGGATTAGAGCGATAAAGGTGGAGTTGAAGGCTGCAAGAATTTGACGAGTGGATCTTGAGTATTCAACCACTCTAGGAAAATCCTCTCCCAAGAAGTCAAAAAAATTTGAGTAGAACTCCATCAGAAATTCATCTAGCCTAGGGATTTTGTCTTTTTGAAAATTGTGAATGGTGGCTAGGATCTCTTCCTTGGTGATTTCTACCATCAGTTGTTGGTTTCCATCTTGGCTTATAAAACTGGGGAATATATATGTTATTCTTAGGATCTCTTCAATAGAAGCTCTGGAGTAATCTCTAAATAGAGATTGAAAGTCATTGATTTCGACTTGTGATATGTCCTTAAAAGTTGTGGCTTTTGTCCCATTTTCTTTGTCTATCTCCCAGTTTTTATTTATTGTTTTATGGTGATTTACAAATTTGTGGAAGAATTTGGTGTTTTTTTCCCCTGCTTGAAGCCAGAGTGCCTTGCTTTTTAGTCTCCATTATTTTTCTTTGGTGAGAAAAATATTTCATCTCTCCCATTCTAATTCCTTTAGACATGGTTTTTTTATCTTCAGAGAGGGGACCATGGATTTACTCTTCGAACCAGGTCTAGAGTTTTGTTTTGATTTCTTGAAGGGCTTCATAATCCTTTTTTCTCTTTTTTGTTCCCCAAGCTTGTGCTAACTTTTTTGCTTTTTCTAGATTCTCCAGGAATTGCAGTGGGGGGGAGTCTGAGATGGACAGATTGAAAGGAGACCAACCTAATTTTATAGCCCCCTTAAATTTAGGATATTCTAGCCAAACATAGTTCAGTTTGAAGGGATCCAGAGGATTCTACAAAAGGGTTTTTATTTAAAAAATAATCAGGTTGTGATCATATTCCCACTCAGTGGAGACCCATTGATGACATCCAAGAGATTTAGAGATGAGAAATCGGTCCATGCACTTCACAATTTTGTCCTCTCTAGCTCTCATGTTTCTCCAGGTTAGGACAAATTTAGGAGGCTAAATGTTGATAACACCCACATCATCTAGAGAGTGAATGAAGAATTCTAAGAGAGGGTCATTTTGGGCAGAGGTGCCCCAAACCTTGTTGATGCCTAAATTTAAGTCGCCTCCAATTATTAAATAATCTTATTTGAACAAATTGTTCTTAAGAGTGTGATCCCAAAAAGATCTTCGATCATCATTGTAAGGTCCATAGAGGTATATATAGGTGAAGTCGAAATCCAATTTAGAGGATTGAAATTCAATCCGCAAACCCGAATGAATCACCCAAGCATTCTAAAAAAAAAAGGAGGAGCTTCTTCATCCAATAGTTAAACCTCCTGAGCATCTAAATGCATCAATTGAGAGGAAATCCCACCCTAGAAAGAGATGTGAAAGAGTATTTGAAAAGCGATCCCATCCAACATTGTTTCTTGTAGGAGGATGATGGAGGTTTGGTGGATCTCCATCAACCTTTTTATGGCTAGTTTTTTGTGGGGACTGGCAAACCTCAGACAATTTAGTGAGAGAATGATAATGGGGAAGGAGTTGAGGGGAATTTTTCTCTAAGGACCCTAATGAGAGATTTTTGTTTTCTTGACCTTAATTCATAGTTTTCCATTCTTTGACCTATGGAGAGGTACGATATCCTACCTTTGGAGGGAGGATTTTGGATACGATACAAATGGGACTCGAGGCCACCTTCTGCTCCCAATATTTCAAGGGGGAGTGATTTGTATTTGGACCAATATTTTATTTCCAATTAGGAGGGGGAGGGAGGTCATAGGGTAGGAAGTGGCGGGGGGAGGAAAGGGGAAAGGGTGGGGGGTGAGGTAGAAGAAGAGGAGAGCGGGGGGAGGGATAGGAAGAGGGGAACAAGGAGAAGGGTGGGTGAAGATCAAAGGGTTGAGAAGCGGGTCCAGGGATGAGGGCAATGATCAAGGGTATAGAAAGAGCTAGACAATACCATCCTTAAGAGAAGAAAAAGATAGAAAATCAGCAGGCAAGGGAGATGAGTTGACTTACACGATGAAATTCCTGCCTTTTGATCCAAGGAAGGTGAAATCTAAACCTCTTGGTTGGATCCTGTCGTGTCCTTTCCAAAAGTTTCAACATCCTTCATTATTGAGGAGGTCCACATGCTATGAGATGTAGATTTGTTTCTAGGGTTAGTCTGGGTGGAGATTTCTGATTTTTTTGTAACCCATATTTTCTGTCATGAGGTCCTTGTGCAGTGTTTGAAGAGGTTCTCGTATGAGTGGCAATTTCCACATCGAAATGGAATTCCTTCATAGTATATCTTTTGATGCAACGAGTTCTTACCAATATGAATTGAGATGGTATCATGGAGACCAATTGTAATATTACAACCAACCAAGATTCTTTCCATTCCCATGTAACTAATGGAGAAGTAGGAGCCATCATACTCATAGAAGAAACCCATTACGTTTCTGATTCCCCTAAAAATTGCTTCTTACCAGAGGTCAAGTGTCAGTCTAGGGAGACAGACCCAGATAAGGGTTACCACGAGGCAGTCAGAGCTTGCATCAAAATTTACAGTCCACTTATTTATAAAGAGAGCTTGTGATCCATAGGTCCACCTAGAGTGCAAAATTGTATTTTCATATTCCATTAAGTGTGTGATCCAATCCATCAAACCCTTTGCAAAGGTTAGGGATATTGGTTCATATCCTAGGATGGGCATGAACTGGTCATGGGTCCATTGTTTGAGAACCTCCACAGTCATCATCCTACTAGCGAATCTTCCAACTAGAATTGCCTCTTCCATATGGGTAATTTTTTTGAGATGAATGTCTTCCCCCAAAACTAGATTAACTTCCTCATCCTTTCTCTTAACACATTTTCCACTGGAACGAGGAAATTCCATGGATGATGTTTTTCGGGAGGATAGGATTGTCGAAGAGGTGGATGAGGTTGCACTAGGGGTAGTCGCACTCCGAAACATATGGGATTCATCTAAATAATGCCCGATAAAAGTAGTATGAATCTCATACATGGTGACTTCTTCTCCAAGATTTGAGGTATCATTGTGAGCACAGAGGAGGTTGAAGTCATTATGGTGGATTTCCTACAGAGATCGAGGTGGAGGGAGGGGAGCATTCGATAAGTGGGGAGAGTAGAAGGGTTTATGAGGTGTTATTGTGTTGTGTGATCATGTTTCCAACGAGATTTCTTGATGATATTGAGGGTAGACAGGCTGCAGGGGGACAAAGAGGGTGATGACTAGATGATGGGACATGTAAGGAGGGAGGGAGATGGCAGAACTAGAGGTAAGTGAAATATCCCAAGGATGAAAAATTGATGATGCCCAGATGTTTTCTATGGCGAGGGGGTCATCAAAGTAGCCTACTAGGTCCTCTAGCATGGATGATAGTGAGGGGGGCACCTTTTGATACCCCTAGGCCATGAGGACTAAGTCAAAAAAGAGTATACGTGACCACAGAGATGTGAAGACAACCATAGACTCCATCCCCCTAAGAGTTCCCCTTAATTCTCTATGCACTAGTGTGATTGGTTTCAAGAAATTTTAGGTGTTGTTTGTGTTACATTTTCCTTAGAAACCCTTTATTTATCCACATTTTTATAGATTCGTTAAAGTATATCTTGGTGATCCCTGTTATTGCACAAACTATAGGTTGGTGTTATAGTAAAAAAATGCCACATCTATGCATCGTGCGTCACACATGTCTCCTCATGCCTTCTCAACTTCCTCGAGATGTAAGCGATCACTCGACTGTCTTGCATCAAGACTCCACCTAAGACTTCCTTGGATGCGTTAGTGCATACCAAGAATTCCGCATCCATGTCAGGGACCTTTAGTATTGGTGTTGTCCTCAACAACTCCTTGAGCCTCCAAAATGCCTCCACGCATTTTTCGGTCCAAACAAACTTCTTGTTCTTCTTTTTCAATTTCGTAATCGGATTTTCTATCTTCGAAAAACCCTTGAAGAATCGTCAATAGTATCCCGCTAAACCCATGAAGCTACACACTTTTGGGACATTCGTTGACGCAAGCCATTCCATAATAGCCTCGACCTTTGCTGGAACCACATTGATACCTTCATTGGAGATGACATGCCCTAAGCAGTGAATCTTCGATTGATAAAACAAGCATTTAGACAATTTCCCATATGATTTGTTCTCTTGTAGACACTGTAGTACCAAGTGCAAGTGCTCGTCATGCTCCTCCATCGTTAGAGAGTAAATAAAAATATTTTCAATGAATACTTGGATGAACTTGTCCAAGTATTCGTAGAACAACCCATTCATCAAACTCATAAATACCTCAGGGGCGTCTGTCAGTCCAAAAGGTAGAATAGTAAAATCGTAATGTCCAAACCTTGTCTTAAAGGCAGTCTTAGGGACGTTATCCTCCATGATCCGTAATTGGTGATACCCTGATCTCAAGTCGATCTTTGAAAACATCGTCACACCCTTCATATAATAAAACAGATCATCAATCCTTGGCAATGAACACTGATTCTTAATCGTTGCCTTGTTCAATTGACGATAGTCAATGCAGAGTCTCCACAACCCATCCTTCTTCAGTATGAAGATAACAGGAGCACCCCATGGTGACACACTTGGACATATAATTCATGGGTCCAACAACTCCTTCAGTTTCATTTTCAACTCCTGTAACTTTAGGGTCGACATCCAATAAGGTGTTCTTGCTATCGGTTCAGTCCCTGGTTTTAGGTCTATGGTAAATTCAAATTCCCTCTCCGTTGGCATCCCAGGTAACTCCTCAGGGAAGATGTTCGCAAAATTTCTCACCACTGGAAGGTGTTCTAGACCTTCCGCTACTCCCTTCTCATTTAATGAAAGGATCACATAAAGCTTACATCCCTTGTGCATGCTCTTCCATAGTTGTAAAGAAGAGATGAACCTCAGGGAGACTCCCTATTTTCGACCTATAATCATGTGGTTTTGTCCCTCATCATTGACCAATATCAACCGTTTCGTCTTACAATTGAATATCGCCTCATGTGATTCCAACCAATCCATATCGATCATGACGTCATAAGATCCTAAGATTGTGACATACAGGTTGGACCTAGTGACCAACTCTCCCAGGCTATGGCTACAACCCATAACCTTCCCACCAAACTTTTGTTTGGATCCCGAAGACATTTCTACAAAGGTAAACTCATACTGTTCGATTACCTTTAACTTAATTCTCTTTAGTGTTGCCCCATAAATGAAACTTTCTGAAGCACCTGGATCTATCAAAATAGTAAGGGTCTAGTTAGCGATGGTACCTGACGTATCGAGCACATTCAATTAGTGCTCTGCCTAGTAGTTATTCACCACTACATGAATATGATGGGCCTTGCCCAAATCTCCCACGGTAGTGGGTCCGGCTGATCCAGATGCTCTAGTCCTCTCCACTGGGCAGTCACACTGGTAATGTGGCTCTCCGCATGTCCAATACCCTTTCTTCGGTCCAGTAATCCTGGTACCCGAAGTAGAAGCTGATGACCCACCAACCTGGAACCCTGGTCTATTCTGCTGAGCAGGCCTAAACTGTTGTTGTCGCGGTCGACATTTCTACTGGTGTTGTGGTCCTTAGTAAGGAGTCTACTGCTGAGGCATTGGTCATCAAGGTGTAGTGAATGTGGATCCTCTATGGAAGCCACGATATCCTGGTGAATGCCTAGCTGGTGTCTGATGTTGATGTGCACCAAATGACACTTACCCTACTGGTCTCACTGGAGTCCTGCTTTGAACCCCACTGATAAAATCCTCCTCTGCTATGAGGGCCTTATGAACAGAATCATGCAAGGTTTGAGGCATCATAATCCTAACCTTTGCACGAATGTTGACATTAAGGCCAAACAAGAACCTGTTGACCTTAAGTTTCTCGGTATTCAGGTGAGGAGCATATTGAAGCAACTCCATAAAACGTGCCTCATACTCGGGCGTTGTACGACTGCCATGTCGCAAGGCGTTGAACTTGTTGAGATGATGCTCGATGAATTCTTCAGACATAAACCTCTCCCAGAATCGTTCCTCAAACAGTTCCCATGACAGGTCTTTGACTGCCATGTTCAATTGCGGCAAGAGCATCTTCCACCATAGAAGAGTTCTCCCCTTTCAGTTGAAATACCACCATGTGGACCTTCATGTTGGAGGTCGTATCGCGAAGCGTGAAGCATATTTCCTTGTTCTCCATCCATGCCTCGATGGCTGAGCCGTCCGCGACACTCGTGGACTTGAGAACTTATCCTTCTCGAGTTCTCGGTGAAGCTAATGGTACTAGATGGGGTGAGTTGTGGACCCATAGGGGTACAGGTGCCCTAGCCTCATCTCAGTATAGATGGTGAATCAAGGCCTTTGACATTCCCTATAAGGGCCTTGTCAGACCATCATCATCCCTTACAACAATAAAATCCAAGCCTTTGACATTCCCTATAAGGGCCTTGTCAGACCATCGTCATCCCTTACAACAATAAAATCCAGTCCAAGGACTTGTTCTTCGCCCCTTGGGGGTTATACTTTGAGGGCATGGACACTTCTAGAGGTGTCACACCTCCTCCCACGACACCACGTTGTGAATCTTTGTGGCGTCCTTTAATCAAGATCATTGCATGAACACATTAAAGTTTTAATTAGTGCTAGGTTATTACTCAAGGGTTACTGCAATGGAAAGCATGGTGATCCACAGTCGCAGGGTTGAACCCGCTCTGATACCATATGTTACGACCCCAATCATTACGACTACATGTGATGCAAAGCAAGTGCAAATATTTTTTTTGTTTTTTATTTTAAGTTGGAAAGAAATCAACGACAACAATTAATCAACAAGACTTGACGACGAACACCACTTACACATTCAGACAACAGACAACAACGAACCGACATACTAGCACATCATGCAACTGGGAAAAACATGCGATAATCAATAGGTAAACAAATGGCTACCTGCCCGACACAAGGAAGTCGATGCCTACAAGCTAAAGGGAAACATCAACAATCTCGACACAACGACCTCAATGACTAGTAACTATAAAACTCCATGGCG
>JZKD02S0429212.1:179746-195274 GCA_000966675.3 Picea glauca
ACCATGTAAACACAGTGCTCCACCCTAGGTGTGAAAAAAAAATCTCCACTCACGTAATTGGTCTACCATGCTAGTAGAACCTTATAGTGAGGTATGGTGGACTTTACTCATTGCCTACAGATCTCATTGCAACATAGAGTTGGCAAAACATGTGCTAAAAATATTCATGAGCTAGACCCTGAAAACATTGGAACTTAATATGTGTTGCTTGCAAATATCTATGTTGTCATTGGAAGGTGGGAGAATGTAAGAAAGGTAAGAGCAATGTTAAAAAACAAGGGGTTGAAAAAGAATCTAGGATGTAGTTGGATTGAAATCAAATAATAGGGCTCGTGCATTCATAGACACTGAGCATGCCCATAAATAGAGGAAATCTAATTTATGTTGGATCTCTTGTTGCACAGATGGGTGATGTAATGTATAACAATACACCCAGGATTTTTCTCCATTGAGTGGATAGGGAGGAGAAGGAAAACATCCTTTTCAACCAGAATTCAAAGCTAAACATCTGAAATTTGGGTTTTTTAATATCGGGAGTGGAGCACCTATTGAGATTGCTAAGAACAACTTTTTTTGTGGTCTATATCACAATCATACTAAATGCATCTCCAAGATTTTTATGCAAGAGTTGCAAACCACTTCCCAAGTTTTAGATATTGACAATATTCTTATGGAAATTGTTAGTGATCCTACAAAATCCAAGAAACAAGGCTCTTCCATAACCACAAATTTATGCTTATTGCTTTACTTTGCACTATGTCTAAGAATTATTCCTTTTTCTATGATGGCACAGTGCTTTGGAATTATAGGGGTGTTGGATTTTAACCTAAGGGTAATCAATTCTCATATAAGGTTATGCTCACTACAATCACGATGTTATGTAATTTGGGTTTTTTAATATCAAGAGTGGGACACCTATTCAGATATGGGAGGAATGTGCCTGTGCTTTAAATCAGGCCTGCAGCTGGAAAGGGACAAACATTGAAGAAGTTTTGCAGGAGTGGTTGTCAAACCCACAAAACCATAATATCAAATCTTTACCACTGTTGATCAATTGGTGAACTTGGCTAGTCCGAAATTCTACAATATTTAATGAGAAACCTTTCACCCTTGATATGTAAGCGATCACTCGACTTTATTGCATCAAGACTCCGCCTAAGCCTTCCTTGGATGCGTCAGTGTATACCAAGAAGTCCGCGTCCATGTCAGGAACCTTTAGTATTGGTGTTATCGTCAACAGCTCCTTGAGCCTTCGTGCATTTTTCGGTCCAAACAAACTTCTTGTTCTTCTTTTGCAATTCCATAATTGGATTTGCTATCTTCGAAAAACCCTTAACGAAACGTTGATAATATCCTGCTAAACCCATGAAGCTACACACTTCTGGGACATTCGTCGGTGCAGGCCATTCCATAATAGCCTTGACCTTTGTTGGATCCACAACGATACCTTCATCGGAGATAACATGCCCTAAGTAGTGTATCTTTGATTGATAAAACGAGCATTTGGACAATTTCCCATACAATTTGTTCTCTCATAGACAATGTGGTACCAAGCACAAAGTTCAATTGGATATGTAGCAATTGCAATTAACTAATATTCAAGCACATTGGAGCAAAGGGAAATGCATATGGTCTCTCCTAGAAATCAATGAAAACCCAAGAAGGATCCATGATATAGGTCAATTGGGATTTTCTTGATTCCAAACGACCTCCTACCATTGCGGGACCATATGGAGATTGTACAACCTCTATTATGCAAGGAAATGGAAACTTGGTATGTCAATAACAATAAACATCCAATGAGGTAAGAAATCAACCTAGCTAGATGAAGAATCAGCCATGCAGATAAAGAATTGTGCAAGAAAATGTGAAGTCACCAAGAAAAGAATAAATCAACCAACAAAAAGATGTAATCACCCATGTAAAAGAGGAAAGGTAGGTTCATACTGTGTGCAATTGATACAGATGTCATACAACCTTGTGGGTGAGAAGGAGCGACCCCACTAATAAGAATTCAACCCATTTAGAAACTCAATGGTGTAAGTGTAATATGCACCTTTTGACAACCATTGATCTCACATTTGGAATGAAATAGATGAATATTAGCTCATGGTTATTGGCATTCACAAATTGTTAATGGGGAGTTGATTTCTAAGTGAAACTAACAGTGTCATAGTTGTGGGATTCTTCTTTAAAACCATGAATGCAATTATCAATAGTGATTAACCATGGATAAACAACAATACTATCTCACACAAAATTAAACACCACAATCATATAGAAACCTCAGATAAATTCAAGAAAAAATCAACTCAAGAATTTTACCCTAGAAACTCAAATGGGAAAACCAACATTCAATGGTTTCTCAATCTTCATTTCGACAAATCTATGGTTACAATTTTGTTCTTGCTCTTAGTTCTTCCTCTCCTTGGAAAAAAAAAGACCCAAAGAGAATGAAATTTCCTGAGGAAATTGGGAGAGTTGAGGTAACGGAAAGGCCAACAAGATAACCTTTCATTTCACATTCCTCTGTCTATCCTCTCCTATATTTTTTTTCTTTTCATTTAATTCTCATTTTTCCCTCTTTTGTCTTATAAATTTTACATTGCATTTTATTTTATATGATTTAATAATCTTCATTAATTGACAAAATAATCTTATAGGTACTAAGTCTTGCAACCATTATTGGTTTGGATCCATTTCAGATCATCCCTCTTGCTTCACTTACTGAAAAGAAGATAGTGAATTTCATGTTTTTACTAATCTGTATATGTCCCAATTATTCTTTAAAGTCATCATTGTTCCACTAGTCTATCAAAATAGAGTTGTCATTGATCTTGGTCTTTATTATCCCTTTATCCCTTTCATATCGTATATTTTCAAAATTAGAAAATTTTGGCCTTAGGCCCCACCCTACATTTCATATTTGTTATGTTCCTTATTCACTATTGAAATGGATAATCCAAAAAGTCTAATTTTGACCTCTTTAAACATGTTTTTATTACTTGATAAAAAAAAGGGCCTTGTTTGTTTAATCCTTGGTCTTTTCGCCATTTATAGTCCATGATAAAACCTTTTTAAATCAAAATATGGGCTAGACCCTTTTTATATTATAGTGTCCTCAACCAATCCCCTCTACATTTTAAACCAAATTAAGACCATCAATCATATCACAAACCACAAGCTATTACCAAGTTACATATCATAGTCCAACACTAAACCAGTTCACATGCCAAAGTCAATTTTAAATCACAAGTTAAAACAAATCCCAAGCTTTGTAACATAAGGTCAACCATAATCCAACACTAACCCACTTCACATGCCAAAGCCAATTTCAAATCACAAGTTAAACCAAACACTAACCCACTTCACATGCCAAAGCCAATTTCAACTCACAAGTTAAACCAAACACTAAACCACTTCACATGCCAAAGACAATTTCAACTCACAAGTTAAACCAAATCCTGAGTTTCGTAACATAAGGCCCTTGACAATTTCAAATCACAAGTTAAACAAATCCCGAGTTTCGTAACATAAGGCCTTTGATAATTTCAAATCACAAATTAAAACTTATCCCAACAATTTCAAATCACAAGTTAAAACAAATCCTAAGCATCATAACATGAGTCCTTTGAAGGTCAACCATAGTCCAACACTAAACCACTCCACATGCCAAATCCAATTTGAAATCACAAGTTAAAACAAACACTAAATCACTTCACATGCCAAAGAAAATTTCAAAACACAAGCTAAAACAAATCCCAAGCTTCGTAACATAAGGCCTTTGACAATTTCAAATCACAAATTAAAACAAATCCTGACAATTTCAAATCACACGTTTAAGCAAATCTTGAGCTTCATAACATAAGGCCTTTGACAATTTCAAAACACAAGTTAAAAAAAATCCCAACCTTTGAATATATTTTGAAGAAAAATTGGCTCTTGGCCTCACCATTACAACCATCCCAAAGCCAATTTCAAATCCCAACCTAAACCAAACCAAGACCATCATTTGTATCACAAACCACAAGCTATCACCAAGTTACAAACCACAATACAACACTAAACCACTTCACATGCCAAAGCCAATTTCAACCCACAAGTTAAAACAAATCTTGAGCTTCATGACATAAGGCCTTTGAAGGTCAACCATAGTCCAACACTAAACATCTTCACGTGTAAAGCCAATTTCAAATCACAATTAAAAAAATTACTAAGCCACTCCACATGCCAAAGACAATTTCAAATGACAAGTTAAACAAATATCACACTTTTTAAGGCCTTTAACAATTTCAAATCACAAATTAAAACAAATCCCAACAATTTCAAATCACAAGTTAGAACAAATCCCAACCTTCAAGATAAACAATTTCAAATCACAAATTAAAACAAATCCCAACAATTTCAAATCAAAAGTTAAAAAAATTCCCAAGTTCCTTCAAAGAAAAAAAACAAATCCCAACATGTGAAGAAAAATTATCTACGCTTTGGAACACTTCAACTCTGTGAGATACACTTGAAAATTGGAGGACATGCCATTCAAAAACTTTGAGCTCAAGAAGAGACCATATTTCAACACTTGACCTCATACCCGCATGAATTTGTTGTGCGTTCTACTTTAAAAACTCGTGTAAAGTGCAAGTGGTTTGATCCTAGTAATGATAGTTGTACATTGTTTAAATAAGGCTTGAAGTCCTTTCAATATCCCACACTCTTTTGCATAGATTTCAGGTCCGTCTACATACAAGGTTGGAGTCAAGTTTTGATAACTTCCTTTTATCCAAATTGGATCCTCGCCAAACTTTGAAATAAGCACTTAGTTGTTTTCCTTTTTGTAAATTTTGTAAACATGTTCATTTTTATTTTATTTTGTCTTTTTTGGAAAAATCGAAAGTACAAACAAACCATTGTGATGGTTAGCCTTCCGAAGGCATCCCATTAAAAAAAATGAAGGTTGTAGTGAAGGATCAAACAAGATATGCATAGAGAACTTGGGAATATTTAAGGGTAGAGATGAGAACTCGAAGAGTGCAACCTGCTTGAAGATCATTTGACAAATGAGTCAAAAAGTCTCTCCATGATGAGTGAAGGTGTTTCTAAACTGTGGCCATCTGCAATTTTTTTCTGCAAGTGAGTAACAATGCATGAAATTTTGAGCATAACTCACCTCTTTGTAATGAATTCCTTGAGCATAATAAATCTCCACCGGTTCTAATTTTCCATGTTCTGGTTTCCTACGTATAATCTGTTATATGGAGGCTAATTATGGATTTTGTTCAAGTTTGATTTATTGGGAATGATGTAAACTCCAAAAAAAGAATTGCATTGAAAGTTAGTCGAGTTACAACATCATCCCCTATTGGTTTGATCGTTGGTATGAAAATCACATTCTACAACACCTTTTCATAGCGTGATTCTTGTCTCACTGAATTGTTGTCTTTGATCCTTATATCTAGCTCAATGTATTTTGATTCCCACACATTGCATTGATCACTGGCACAAGTGATTGGTAACACAATGCTGCTACACTCCATTGTATTTGAACCATTGTGGTTTAATTGCTTGTATTTGGTGGATTGGCCCAAGCCCATTACACCAAAATTCCCACATAAAGGGACTATGTAAATTGTGGCAGCAATCCACCTTCCACTTATACACTATGANACCATGTAAACACAGTGCTCCACCCTAGGTGTGAAAAAAAAATCTCCACTCACGTAATTGGTCTACCATGCTAGTAGAACCTTATAGTGAGGTATGGTGGACTTTACTCATTGCCTACAGATCTCATTGCAACATAGAGTTGGCAAAACATGTGCTAAAAATATTCATGAGCTAGACCCTGAAAACATTGGAACTTAATATGTGTTGCTTGCAAATATCTATGTTGTCATTGGAAGGTGGGAGAATGTAAGAAAGGTAAGAGCAATGTTAAAAAACAAGGGGTTGAAAAAGAATCTAGGATGTAGTTGGATTGAAATCAAATAATAGGGCTCGTGCATTCATAGACACTGAGCATGCCCATAAATAGAGGAAATCTAATTTATGTTGGATCTCTTGTTGCACAGATGGGTGATGTAATGTATAACAATACACCCAGGATTTTTCTCCATTGAGTGGATAGGGAGGAGAAGGAAAACATCCTTTTCAACCAGAATTCAAAGCTAAACATCTGAAATTTGGGTTTTTTAATATCGGGAGTGGAGCACCTATTGAGATTGCTAAGAACAACTTTTTTTGTGGTCTATATCACAATCATACTAAATGCATCTCCAAGATTTTTATGCAAGAGTTGCAAACCACTTCCCAAGTTTTAGATATTGACAATATTCTTATGGAAATTGTTAGTGATCCTACAAAATCCAAGAAACAAGGCTCTTCCATAACCACAAATTTATGCTTATTGCTTTACTTTGCACTATGTCTAAGAATTATTCCTTTTTCTATGATGGCACAGTGCTTTGGAATTATAGGGGTGTTGGATTTTAACCTAAGGGTAATCAATTCTCATATAAGGTTATGCTCACTACAATCACGATGTTATGTAATTTGGGTTTTTTAATATCAAGAGTGGGACACCTATTCAGATATGGGAGGAATGTGCCTGTGCTTTAAATCAGGCCTGCAGCTGGAAAGGGACAAACATTGAAGAAGTTTTGCAGGAGTGGTTGTCAAACCCACAAAACCATAATATCAAATCTTTACCACTGTTGATCAATTGGTGAACTTGGCTAGTCCGAAATTCTACAATATTTAATGAGAAACCTTTCACCCTTGATATGTAAGCGATCACTCGACTTTATTGCATCAAGACTCCGCCTAAGCCTTCCTTGGATGCGTCAGTGTATACCAAGAAGTCCGCGTCCATGTCAGGAACCTTTAGTATTGGTGTTATCGTCAACAGCTCCTTGAGCCTTCGTGCATTTTTCGGTCCAAACAAACTT
The DNA here is from genome assembly GCA_000966675.3 of Picea glauca. Taxonomy (NCBI): domain Eukaryota; kingdom Viridiplantae; phylum Streptophyta; class Pinopsida; order Pinales; family Pinaceae; genus Picea; species Picea glauca. Next base: position 186,691 of record JZKD02S0429212.1, read on the forward strand.
CTTGTTCTTCTTTTGCAATTCCATAATTGGATTTGCTATCTTCGAAAAACCCTTAACGAAACGTTGATAATATCCTGCTAAACCCATGAAGCTACACACTTCTGGGACATTCGTCGGTGCAGGCCATTCCATAATAGCCTTGACCTTTGTTGGATCCACAACGATACCTTCATCGGAGATAACATGCCCTAAGTAGTGTATCTTTGATTGATAAAACGAGCATTTGGACAATTTCCCATACAATTTGTTCTCTCATAGACAATGTGGTACCAAGCACAAAGTTCAATTGGATATGTAGCAATTGCAATTAACTAATATTCAAGCACATTGGAGCAAAGGGAAATGCATATGGTCTCTCCTAGAAATCAATGAAAACCCAAGAAGGATCCATGATATAGGTCAATTGGGATTTTCTTGATTCCAAACGACCTCCTACCATTGCGGGACCATATGGAGATTGTACAACCTCTATTATGCAAGGAAATGGAAACTTGGTATGTCAATAACAATAAACATCCAATGAGGTAAGAAATCAACCTAGCTAGATGAAGAATCAGCCATGCAGATAAAGAATTGTGCAAGAAAATGTGAAGTCACCAAGAAAAGAATAAATCAACCAACAAAAAGATGTAATCACCCATGTAAAAGAGGAAAGGTAGGTTCATACTGTGTGCAATTGATACAGATGTCATACAACCTTGTGGGTGAGAAGGAGCGACCCCACTAATAAGAATTCAACCCATTTAGAAACTCAATGGTGTAAGTGTAATATGCACCTTTTGACAACCATTGATCTCACATTTGGAATGAAATAGATGAATATTAGCTCATGGTTATTGGCATTCACAAATTGTTAATGGGGAGTTGATTTCTAAGTGAAACTAACAGTGTCATAGTTGTGGGATTCTTCTTAAAAACCATGAATGCAATTATCAATAGTGATTAACCATGGATAAACAACAATACTATCTCACACAAAACTAAACACCACAATCATATAGAAACCTCAGGTAAATTCAAGAAAAAATCAACTCAAGAATTTTACCCTAGAAACTCAAATGGGAAAACCAACATTCAATGGTTGCTCAGTCTTCATTTCGACAAATCTATGGTTACAATTTTGTTCTTGCTCTTAGTTCTTCCTCTCCTTGGAAAAAAAAAGACCCAAAGAGAATGAAGTTCCCTAAGGAAATTGGGAGAGTTGAGGTAACGGAAAGGCCAACGACTGACCTTTCATTTCACATTCCTCTGTCTATCCTCTCCTATATTTTTTTTCTTTTCATTTAATTCTCATTTTTCCCTCTTTTGTCTTATCAATTTTACATTGCATTTTATTTTATATGATTTACTAATCTTCATTAATTGACAAAATAATCTTACAGGTACTAAGTCTTACAACCATTATTGGTTTGGATCCATTTCAGATCATCCCTCTTACTTCACTTACTGAAAAGAAGATAGTGAATTTCATGTTTTTACTAATCTGTATATGTCTCAATTATTCTTTAAAGTCGTCCTTGTTCCAATAGTCTATCAAAATAGAGTTGTCATTGATCTTGGTCTTTACTATCCCTTTATCCCTTTCATATCATATATTTTCAAAATTATAAAATTTTGGCCTTAGGCCCCACCCTACATTTCATATTTGTTATGTCCCTTATTCACTATTGAAATGGATAATCCAAAAAGTCTAATTTTGACCTCTTTAAACATGTTTTTATTACTTAATAAAAAAAGGGCCTTGTTTGTTTAATCCTTGGTCTTTTCTCCATTTATAGTCCATGATAAAACCTTTTTAAATCAAAATATGGGCTAGACCCTTTTAATATTATAGTGTCCTCAACCAATCCCCTCTACATTTTAAACCAAATTAAGACCATCATTCATATGACAAACCACAAGCTATTACCAAGTTACATATCATAGTCCAACACTAAACCAGTTCACATGCCAAAGTCAATTTTAAATCACAAGTTAAAACAAATCCCAAGCTTTGCAACATAAGGTCAACCATAATCCAACACACTAACCCACTTCACATGCCAAAGCCAATTTCAACTCACAAGTTAAACCAAACACTAAACCACTTCACATGCCAAAGACAATTTCAACTCACAAGTTAAACCAAATCCCGAGTTTCGTAACATAAGGCCCTTGACAATTTCAAATCACAAGTTAAACAAATCCCGAGTTTCGTAACATAAGGCCTTTGATAATTTCAAATCACAAATTAAAACTTATCCCAACAATTTCAAATCACAAGTTAAAACAAATCCTAAGCATCATAACATGAGTCCTTTGAAGGTCAACCATAGTCCAACACTAAACCACTCCACATGCCAAATCCAATTTGAAATCACAAGTTAAAACAAACACTAAATCACTTCACATGCCAAAGAAAATTTCAAAACACAAGCTAAAACAAATCCCAAGCTTCGTAACATAAGGCCTTTGACAATTTCAAATCACAAATTAAAACAAATCCTGACAATTTCAAATCACACGTTTAAGCAAATCTTGAGCTTCATAACATAAGGCCTTTGACAATTTCAAAACACAAGTTAAAAAAAATCCCAACCTTTGAATATATTTTGAAGAAAAATTGGCTCTTGGCCTCACCATTACAACCATCCCAAAGCCAATTTCAAATCCCAACCTAAACCAAACCAAGACCATCATTTGTATCACAAACCACAAGCTATCACCAAGTTACAAACCACAATACAACACTAAACCACTTCACATGCCAAAGCCAATTTCAACCCACAAGTTAAAACAAATCTTGAGCTTCATGACATAAGGCCTTTGAAGGTCAACCATAGTCCAACACTAAACATCTTCACGTGTAAAGCCAATTTCAAATCACAATTAAAAAAATTACTAAGCCACTCCACATGCCAAAGACAATTTCAAATGACAAGTTAAACAAATATCACACTTTTTAAGGCCTTTAACAATTTCAAATCACAAATTAAAACAAATCCCAACAATTTCAAATCACAAGTTAGAACAAATCCCAACCTTCAAGATAAACAATTTCAAATCACAAATTAAAACAAATCCCAACAATTTCAAATCAAAAGTTAAAAAAATTCCCAAGTTCCTTCAAAGAAAAAAAACAAATCCCAACATGTGAAGAAAAATTATCTACGCTTTGGAACACTTCAACTCTGTGAGATACACTTGAAAATTGGAGGACATGCCATTCAAAAACTTTGAGCTCAAGAAGAGACCATATTTCAACACTTGACCTCATACCCGCATGAATTTGTTGTGCGTTCTACTTTAAAAACTCGTGTAAAGTGCAAGTGGTTTGATCCTAGTAATGATAGTTGTACATTGTTTAAATAAGGCTTGAAGTCCTTTCAATATCCCACACTCTTTTGCATAGATTTCAGGTCCGTCTACATACAAGGTTGGAGTCAAGTTTTGATAACTTCCTTTTATCCAAATTGGATCCTCGCCAAACTTTGAAATAAGCACTTAGTTGTTTTCCTTTTTGTAAATTTTGTAAACATGTTCATTTTTATTTTATTTTGTCTTTTTTGGAAAAATCGAAAGTACAAACAAACCATTGTGATGGTTAGCCTTCCGAAGGCATCCCATTAAAAAAAATGAAGGTTGTAGTGAAGGATCAAACAAGATATGCATAGAGAACTTGGGAATATTTAAGGGTAGAGATGAGAACTCGAAGAGTGCAACCTGCTTGAAGATCATTTGACAAATGAGTCAAAAAGTCTCTCCATGATGAGTGAAGGTGTTTCTAAACTGTGGCCATCTGCAATTTTTTTCTGCAAGTGAGTAACAATGCATGAAATTTTGAGCATAACTCACCTCTTTGTAATGAATTCCTTGAGCATAATAAATCTCCACCGGTTCTAATTTTCCATGTTCTGGTTTCCTACGTATAATCTGTTATATGGAGGCTAATTATGGATTTTGTTCAAGTTTGATTTATTGGGAATGATGTAAACTCCAAAAAAAGAATTGCATTGAAAGTTAGTCGAGTTACAACATCATCCCCTATTGGTTTGATCGTTGGTATGAAAATCACATTCTACAACACCTTTTCATAGCGTGATTCTTGTCTCACTGAATTGTTGTCTTTGATCCTTATATCTAGCTCAATGTATTTTGATTCCCACACATTGCATTGATCACTGGCACAAGTGATTGGTAACACAATGCTGCTACACTCCATTGTATTTGAACCATTGTGGTTTAATTGCTTGTATTTGGTGGATTGGCCCAAGCCCATTACACCAAAATTCCCACATAAAGGGACTATGTAAATTGTGGCAGCAATCCACCTTCCACTTATACACTATGAGATAACTACAACACTTGTGGAGATTATTGGGTGGGCATTCATTACTTGAATTCTATATAAAAACCATTTCCTTTGACTTGTATTTTTTATTTTGTGACTGGCGAAAGCAGAAACTTGCGGTTCTCGTACTCGCGTGACGTGGGGTCGATTCTCGTTTGCTACCTCTATAACCTTCAGGTGCATCCACACAACCCGCAAGCATGGGGCGCGAGTAAATCGGGGTGAAAATTGAACTTGAGACCTCATTTTTACATTTCCTTCCATTTACACGGCACTTGCCAATCGGTCTACACCCCTGCGGGATTTTCCTTTGAGTTGTATTACGTCCATTTGCCTACAACATTTGATTTTACCTCACATACCTTTCTCTTTTATTAATTCGTTAGTTCCCTTTCACTCCTTAAATTTCCAACCAAGCGTGGAATTGCATGATCACTAGTGAGACCATGGGTTGTGTTAAGTAGAAATGAGTTGGAGAGTGTTCTATTTAAATATTACATCAAAATAGCAGAAGTGAAACCACCTCAATCCATGGCATTTTAGTTACTTACAACAATGTCTAATTACACATAATTCATAAATATGTTGGTTGAAACTACACAAATTTTCTTTTTTGGATGGTGATTTTGGTAGTTGACACCAAAAAGAAAGCAAACCAAGTAGCCAGATATACCAATAGAGAGTATTTATCAACAACAAAGAACAAAATCTAATTCCTCTGAGGATCCATGTTGATGAAACATATAGGTCATAGGCCCACCATTTATGGATAATCTGGTATCAAAGTAGGTTTTAAAAATTTGGAGAACACCTACATGGTAAACACCCATAACTAGCATTAAAATAATGAAAAAACATTGTTTCCAAGCCTACATAAAATAAAAGGACCATCCATGGTGGGGAGTTCTCATGAAGAACAAGACAAGGAAGATCCAGAGGTAAAATTTTATTGGCTGGAGAAAAGGATCACTAAATTGACAGAATCAATGATGCATTTGTTGGTAAAGAAAGATAAGGAAGAAAACCCAGTAGAGACTGAGCATGAAGAAGATAAGGCACAACGAGAAGAACCCATGTACAATGATTCAAGTAAAAATCTTTCTTTTTCTTCATCTTCTCATATTCCTTTCAAAGTTGAAGAAAAACTTTAAATACTCATGTATGATGGACAAATCAATGCCAAAGTATTGAATAGATGGTTGAAACAAATGGAAGGTTACTTCAATCTTTATCAAATCCAAGAAAAACAAAAGATTTCCTTTGCCTGTTTGAAGATGACTAGACATGCTCTGTTGTGGTGGGAGAGTTATGTGGATGCATTTAAGATAGAAAATAAACCCATGATTATGAAGTGGGAGGACTTCAAGGCATCACTAAAGTCAAAATTTTATCCCATGGGCTACAAAGAGGGTCATCTAATTAAGTGGCAGTACCTTCAGCAAGAACAAAGACAAGGGGTGCAAGAATACACTTATGAGTTCAAGAGGTAATCCATCAATTTGGGTATCTCTTCGGAAGATATAGGAGTGGGGGTGAAGTACCTTTGAGGAATTTTAATGCATATTCTGAGACAATTGCAACTTCATGGACTGAAAAGCATAGACGAGGCAAGAAAGAAGGATCTCTATATTGAGATAGACTTCAAGAAGGGGTAGCGACATATGGGTCAAGAAAAAATCAACAAGAGAAGAGAAAAAAATATAGTAGCAACAATCGAAAAAAGGAGGTATCCTAATAGTTATTGCAAGAATTGTGATGTGAATGGGAACACAAACGAAAAGTGCTAGAAACTTCATCAAGAATTGAGTCCAAATTGGCTAAAGTCCAAGTGGGAAGCAAATGCAACTACATAGATAAAATAAGAAGTAGTAGAAATCACCTCTAATATGGACAAAGTTGTAGTTTGCACCACATAACCACATTGCAAAAAACAAAGACAAGTGGAGATAATCATGCACTATTACAAATCAAAGTTCAAGTGAAGAACCAGAAGGTAAACGCTCTATTTGACAATGGTTCTCAATGAAATCTAGTTTCTGAAACATTTGTTAATGATCTTGGTCTATAAACGTATGATCTGATGTAACCAAGTTCACTAGCATGGTTGCAAGAGAAAATCGTTATGAGAATCACTCAAAGATGTAAAATTAAGTTTTTTGTTAATGCTAGCTACGTTGATGAAGTGGAATGTGAAGTTGCACCAATAGACGGATGTAGAGTGATGTTTGGTAGCCCATACTTGTGGGATATGGATGATACCTTCTACACGAGAGAAAAAAAATTACGCTTGGTTAAGGGTGGCAAGGTATACTTCGTCAAAGAACACACACACACACACACACACACACACACACACACACACACACAGAGAGAGAGAGAGAGAGAGAGAGAGAGAGAGAGAGAGAGAGAGAGAGAGAGAGAATAAGGGCAACCTTTTTTAGCACTAAAATGGTGGATATGGAGAGGAAAATCAAGGCGATGTGCTTCCATCTCCTTAATGGTCTAGAATTTGGGGACCAAAATCTTCCAAATGGGGAGGTGTGATCCAAATTAGATCATCACCAAACATTGCAAAAACAATTAGTTGCTTTCCCTTTTGTAAATTTTGTAAACATGTTCTTTTTTTATTTATTTTGTCCTTTTTGGAAAATTTGGAAGCATAAATGAACCATTGTGATGGTTGGCCTTCCAAAGGTGTCCCATTAAAAAAAATTGAATGTTGTAGTGAAGGATCAAATGTGAGATGCCAAGAGAACGTGGGAAGCTTGAAGGGAAGAGATGAGAGTTCGAAGAGTGAAACATACTTGAAGATCAGTGGATGAAGTAGTCAAAGAGTCTATCCACAATGAGCGAAGGTGTCTTTGAGCCATGGGAATTTGCAATTTTGGTCTGCAAATGAGTAACAATGCCTGATATTTTTAGCATGCATATATCACCCCTTTGTAATGAATTCCTTGAGCATAATAAATATCCATTGGTTCCAGTTTTCCCTATTTTGGTTTCCTTTGTGTAATATTCTCTATGGAGGCTAATCATGGATTTCGTTTAGGTTTGATTGCTTTGGAACTATGTAAACTCCAAAAAAAAATTACATTTAACTCTAGTCGATTTACAAAATCATCCCTTGTTGGTTTGATCGTCAGCATGAAAATCACATTCTACAACATCTTTTCACAACTCAATTCCTCTCTAATTGAACCATTGAATTTGTTCCTTAGAGATGGCTTAGTTTATTTCAATTCCCACTTATTGCATTGATCGTTGGTGTTACCACACAATCTAGCACCTTAGTGCAAATCCCTCACAAGGAACAATACTAGTGGAACACCGGAAGATGTCACCACTGTAACCTAAGAAAAAACTTCCCTCTTTTTAGTGAAGGAATAAATCCAACACAAGGGAGGCTTCCCTAGTAGCCTCTAAGAATCCCTAGTAAAGACACTATCAAGTCTAGGGCCTCTTAGCTAGGTACTCAATCTACCACCATTGAAATAAGATAGACAAAGTAAGGATAAGGTGGTGAGTAAAAGAAATGTATATATTTGAAGACATGAGGATCTAGGTCAATCTTGGAGGTTTTCCAAGTCAAATTAAGGCTCAAGAACATCCCCAAACACTATAAAACAAAAAACAAAAAAAACTAAAGTTGTTGTAAAACTTGAAGGAAAGATATCAATTAACAACAGAAATACAAGTTATTACAACAACAATAAAATCAGTTCTTTAATGAGTAATAAACAAATGTAACAAGAGGGTTACACCAAGAATTAAATTAGGGTTTTATTCATCAACAAAATTAGAACTTTAAGAGGCATATAATAGCCCTAAAGCCCTAGATGGTTGTAATAATAAATCAACAATGTATTTTAGGGTTTTAAAATGTTTATTAGGTCAACAACATGCATAAAAAGTTAAAACGTCTAAGTTCTTTATGGCTGAAAATGAATATGTGTTGTTACAAAACCCTAATATAACCTTAAAACAATAAAATAGAGTAGAATTCAAAAATTAAAGATTAACTATTAAGAGAGTGACTAGTGCCTACAATATTTTTGGGCATATGGGGTCAACTAAGGACTCCTTTGGAGATAAGTGAGTGGATTTAGGGTGATATCTAGAGGTTGTTCACTCCTAAACCTAGAAGATCCTCCTAGTATATTAAGGAAAATTTAAGGGAAGGTTCTTGACTAGTAACCTTCCAAGAGCTTTAATAAGAAGATATTGTTCAAGAAAAATCCAAGAGAATTCTCAACC
>JZKD02S0429212.1:202699-219911 GCA_000966675.3 Picea glauca
CTTAGTTTATTTCAATTCCCACTTATTGCATTGATCGTTGGTGTTACCACACAATCTAGCACCTTAGTGCAAATCCCTCACAAGGAACAATACTAGTGGAACACCGGAAGATGTCACCACTGTAACCTAAGAAAAAACTTCCCTCTTTTTAGTGAAGGAATAAATCCAACACAAGGGAGGCTTCCCTAGTAGCCTCTAAGAATCCCTAGTAAAGACACTATCAAGTCTAGGGCCTCTTAGCTAGGTACTCAATCTACCACCATTGAAATAAGATAGACAAAGTAAGGATAAGGTGGTGAGTAAAAGAAATGTATATATTTGAAGACATGAGGATCTAGGTCAATCTTGGAGGTTTTCCAAGTCAAATTAAGGCTCAAGAACATCCCCAAACACTATAAAACAAAAAACAAAAAAAACTAAAGTTGTTGTAAAACTTGAAGGAAAGATATCAATTAACAACAGAAATACAAGTTATTACAACAACAATAAAATCAGTTCTTTAATGAGTAATAAACAAATGTAACAAGAGGGTTACACCAAGAATTAAATTAGGGTTTTATTCATCAACAAAATTAGAACTTTAAGAGGCATATAATAGCCCTAAAGCCCTAGATGGTTGTAATAATAAATCAACAATGTATTTTAGGGTTTTAAAATGTTTATTAGGTCAACAACATGCATAAAAAGTTAAAACGTCTAAGTTCTTTATGGCTGAAAATGAATATGTGTTGTTACAAAACCCTAATATAACCTTAAAACAATAAAATAGAGTAGAATTCAAAAATTAAAGATTAACTATTAAGAGAGTGACTAGTGCCTACAATATTTTTGGGCATATGGGGTCAACTAAGGACTCCTTTGGAGATAAGTGAGTGGATTTAGGGTGATATCTAGAGGTTGTTCACTCCTAAACCTAGAAGATCCTCCTAGTATATTAAGGAAAATTTAAGGGAAGGTTCTTGACTAGTAACCTTCCAAGAGCTTTAATAAGAAGATATTGTTCAAGAAAAATCCAAGAGAATTCTCAACCGGCACTAGAGAAGCAACATTACATTTAAATGTATTCATAAACAAAACCAAAAGATAACAAGAGACCACTTACTTAAGAAATTGTTCATCCATCAAAACCCTAGCAATGAATCTCCATGAAGTAGAAAATCATCCCCACAAGCACATCGTTTCCAAAAAGCCACTCTAACCAGCCATCCATAGAATTTTTCATAAAAGAGAGTGTAGAAGTATGCAAGTATTGATGTATCTCCACAAGTAGCAATGATTTACAAATGGGAAGTCCTTCACTATATATATGAGAGATCTAGCACCCTTCTCATTACAATAATAATATACTCCTATATTTTAGCGTAAAAGAATATGAAATGCCATTATCTCTTTACAAACCCTAGAGATATGATAAACAATACATACAATATGAGGTGGTTATAATGCCACTTATACAATAATATCCATGAAACATAAGTGAGTGAGTCAAAAGAGCCCAAAGATGCCCCCCAACTCAAGTAAACTCTCCTCAAGTACCAAGTCGTCCTCCTCAACATGTGGAATGATTCTCAAAAGACTCAACGACCACCTCCAAAAGTATCCCACGAGTGGTAAAAAATTCACGATAATCTTCTCACAACAAATTTTAGAAGCACCATAATTGTGTCAATTTTGGCATGAATTTCTATTATGACAATTTTTTGGAAATACCATGGCCATTTTGCATCTAATGGCATGGATCTGGAAAAACTTTGGGTATTTTGTCAAAAGATGATTCCTTTTGAAGCTTGCCACCCTAAAAAAAGTGCTAAAATATCCTCAAGGTGTGCAATGGCCTCACAAAGAAATGGGATGACTTTCATAAAGCATGAAAGTAGCCCCTCAACATCATCCAAAGGACCAAGGCATCAATCAAGTATGTAGCCATGCAAAATCCATCATCCAAGGAGGGGCTCATGTAGTCCAATGCACAATGACAACTAGAGACAAGGTAAACAATTCAAGCATGACATATAAAGTGATTCATGTCAATGCAAAATCCATTAGATATATATCATTAAGTATCCTCTTCAAAATTCCCACTAGCTTACAAAGTTGTACAATTTTCCAAGTTTTAGTATGGAAGGATCATTATTACCCCTTATTAGGTGTGTCAATACCTAGGATAAGAAGTATGTCCCAAGGAACCCATCAAGGAGTATATGCAATGGCATGTGATATGGTTTGGGGTTTAATTCATAGGTGGATTCTATTGACATTCAAGGACACATAAGATATTCATCTATGTGAGCACCTTTATAGAGGGAGCACTTGTGCAATGAGATGCCCTTTCCTTAGCACCATGTCTTTCCAAACCATTTTTCCTTTTTCTTCATTGATTTAACATTTTTGGCTTTTGATTTTCATTTGATAAGTCCCCTTTTAGATATGCATTCATTGCATGGGACTTGGGGTGATGGCCTCTTGGCAAGGGGGCATTACTCATGCTTTATCTTCTTGGTCCTTGAATTTGTTTTTCATTTGTTTCTTTTCCTTGCATTTTGAATTAGGTATTTTTATCTTTTTATATCATTTTTTTTTATATAAAGCTACATCAACCTCGAGCATTCATTCCCCTTCTTCTCATGGGGTTATGAAGCATTGAAATTTTTTGGATACATGTAACAACCAACCCAAAAGAAAGGACAATGGACAAAGGATAGATGGAATGTGTTATGTATGGTAAGGGATATGGACATACCCCTATTAAGCCCCCCCAATAGTACAAATTTTCCCAAGAGTGACAACACTTGACTAGGAGATGGTGATGACCACCAAGGTGAAATGAGGTAAAAAGTATAAATTAAAATAATCATGATTCATAATCCAATTCAACCCATGATCACCATTTTCGTGCTCAAAACATTGACATTATCACTCAATATGAAGTTTCAAACTAATGTACCTTAGTGTGTAATGCAATTGTCATCTAATGTGAGTGACTTGATCATGTAATGGAAGGAAAATGTGGGAAACTATGTGTGGAGAGTCCAAAATGTCATCATCAAAACTGTTGTTGGAATGTGAATCATGGAGAAAAAATATCCACTAGTTACCCCTAGAAGCGAGTGTAACAACTGGCACAATTGAATGGTAACCCAAAGTTGTCGCACTCCCCTGTGTTTGAATCGATATGTCTTAATTTCTTGCATTTGTTGGATTTTCCTAAGCTTATTACACCAAAACTCCCACATAAAGGGACTATGTAAATTGTGGCAATGTTCCACCTTCCACTCATACACTGTGAGTTAGATACAACACTGTTATAGAAATATTTGCCTCACCATTTCTATCTTGCACAGAGGGCCTTTTTCTATTTCCCTATGCAGACGTTTCATCCCTTTTTGATGAATCCATAGCTAAAAAACATATATTTTTCCACACATACGCTCCCTATCAGTTATACAAGATGTGTATACGCTTGCTGCTCCACTACTGCTTGCGTATATCGGGATTTGTGCCAGAAAATACAAAATGAGGTCGGGTTTCCATGTCACGACAAAATATCTCTGATCCTTGGCCTTCCATGTACTAGAAACGTTCGAACTCGACCCTTCAGTTGAATTCTGGAGGTTATAAGAGCACAATTTTGAACCGTGGAAAAGAAGGAGAAAGTATTCAACTTTGAGAGAAAAGTTACTCTGGAGGAATTACTTCATATTGAGTTTGCATCCCTTTGTTCCTCAAGTCTGAACACAGTGTTCAACCCCCAAGCTCTTCCCTTATTATTGAGAGGACCTCTTTGTGTCTTTCTCATGAGCTTGCCTTTGGTGGAGGATTGAAGTGGTGGGGACCCAATTGGAAGGAACTTGGTTTCTTGGTTTCGAACCGTGCCGACATGAAAGTCTATAATGTTGACACTTCTGTTGATCAATTATTAATAGAAATACTATTTTCTCGTCCTATTGGTATCTTGAAAATATATTATTATTATCCACGGGCGTGTTTGTAATGTTTATTAATGGATTATGCTATCTGATGTGCTAACCCCTTTTATATCATTACTATATACATGCTTAGCTTGTTTGTTGAGAACTTCTCACAGGTATAAAGCTTTGGGTCAAAGTACTCAACAATGGAACATCATCAAACGTTGGATCGAGGTAGGCCTCTTTCTTGTATTGCACATTAGTTTATATATCATATGTTGGAATTGATTTGATTTCTGCAGTCATACCTGTCTATTGTGGTTTACCCTTAGCCATAGAGATTTTTTCCCTTGTAACAGAAATGGAGACCATACTGGGGAGAGATCTTCCTTCTAGGGGTTGAAGTACTTTTTCTTCTTACATTGCTCTTTTTCCTTTGTTTTTCTTGTTGTATCACTGCTTGACAGATCCTGTTCACTCTGAGTCTGAGTTTTCAGCCTTTTACCCTTGCCTGGCCTTGTTTTAAAGAATATACGCCTTTTTTGCCTTGGTAGTCGCGTATACACGCTTGTTGTCTCACTGCAAGAAGCATATATATGCTCTATTATCATGAACAATCACATATACCACTTCCTCTTGCTTGTTTTCTTGGTTGAGTGACTATTAGGTAGGATTTAAAGATTGTTGATCCTTTTTAGGTCTTTGTAGTGCCTGTCGAGATTAACTTGGATGATAGGAAGCATGTTCGGAGTTGAATTTTTGGGTGTAGTCTTTCTCTTTGTTTTCTATTTTTAATTTTTCCTTAGTTTCTGGGAATTTTGTTTGGCTGCCTGGTATTCTACTTGAGTTACTACTTTTATGCACTATAGAATTCATCTGTCAAGTTGTTTATCAGTCCATACATTTTCTTTTTAGAATATTGAAAATACAAAAAAAAAAATAGGCATTTTACATTGGTTGGCATTTTTGTCTTTGAATTTTCATCATTAGCTTAGAACATTTAGCGAAATATCGTATTTTACTTATGAATTGCAGATTTGAAATTAAAGACTGCACTGTTTTTATTAGCATATCATTCATTGAAAATTTAAAGATAGACTTTGCATTATATCCATATTTATTTTCTGGAAGAGTCATAACACCATGAGCTTCACTTCCGTACCTTTTTGAGTAACCACGGCCAATAAATTTATGCTTTAAACTAAAATTGATTAGTCACGATTTTATTTTTAGGGTGCACAAACTAGCTTCAGAGTTAGTGCCTTGGAATAGGATTTTGTGAGTAAACTTCTCAAAGGAAATTAAATCAACATATGTGTTTGAGACATGGAGTTGAGAAGTCCATTGTATAATCAGTAAGATCAGGAGGCTTCTCTCACACTGGATTTAATCACGAGGTTGCGTGAAGTTAGTTGAAGGGATAAACCTTGGATACTCACCTAGAGTTAGAGATATTTCTGTGGATTTATTCGTATTCGGGGATCTTGATAGTGTCCATACCTCTGTGAGAGACGATGCTTTCAAGGTTTCGGGCTTTGCTACCCTGCCCATACAGTGATCCGAACTTATGACTGCTCGCCTATGCATCGGTTATACAATGGTTTATTAGTTGCTTGACTTAGGTATTTCATAGGTTACTTGCAGGGGTTATTCTTCTTTTACCCTGAGTCAGATAAGGGTTGGACAACACACAAACTTTATGGAGGATTACCTCTTCGAGGGGATCTGATCGGCTGGCTGTTAAGCCCACGAGGGCCCTTATAAATAATTATGTTACCTCCAAACTTTAGCGGGAAGTCTCAGGTCCATCTTGGATGAGACATACCTTCTTTAGCGGGGGAGGCCACTCAACCACTTTAGCCCATTTGCATGCATATTGGCTGTTTGAATTTTGGTATGTTCTTTGATTACTAGTTGGCCTTAGGAATATATACTGAGTCTTCATTATAATGGACAGTGGAGTTCCTTTTTCTCCCTCATTTACTGCTACCCCCCCCATGATGTCAACTCATTTCATGGGGATGGATCCTTTCGCTTCGCATTATGGTATGCAGAATTATAATACTCAGTCCACGCATTGGGTCTCTAATAATTTTTCTCATGGTATGCTTGATATGTCTTCGCACTTGACATCCTCTGTCTCGTCTCCTTATGCGAATACAAGTTTTGGATCTAGGGGCATGATGCCTCCTTCTTATCCCTCTCCGTTTGTTAGGACTCATATCCTTCAAACACCTCTTATGGTAGGAGGTTGGAATCTTCCTTCCTACAAATCCACTATGCGAGAAGTAAGTGCCCAATTAAGAAATCATTCTACTTGTTACACTCCATCCACTTATCCTTCTTCCGCTATGTTGGTTCCTACAAACGCTTTTCCCATGGAGGACCTCCATCTTCCCTCTGGTGTTTCATACGGGGGGGATTATTTTTATAGTATGGGCAACCACCCTCACGAAGTTCCTTCGTCTGGGGGAAACATATATCCTCACATGAGTAACCCTTGTCATGTCGCTTTCTCTTCGCAAGCGGCTTCCTCAGTGTCGATGCCCTTACAACCCTTTATGAATCAGTATGGAGGAGGATACTATCCTGTTGGACAGGGATAGGGTGTAAACCAAGATCCTTCCAGGCCTACAATTTCTCAAAACCCATCTTTCCTTGGACCTTGGTCTCAAATGCCGCAATTCACCACCGCCACAAGTCCAGTCATTGCGTGTCATACTAGCATTATATCACCAATCACTGCTAGTCATGTTGGAGATTGGTCAACAACCTCTGCAAGTCATGTTGAAGACTTGCAACCAACCGCTGCAAGTCATGCTGGGGGCACAAGTCCAGTCACTGCGTGTCATACTGGCGTTACATCACCAACCTCTGCTAGTCATGTTGGAGATTGGTTGACAACCTCTGCGAGTCATGTTGAAGACCTGCAACCAGTCGTTGCAAGTCATGCTGGGGGCACAAGTCCAGTCACTGCATGTCATACTGACGTTATATCACCAACCTCTGCTAGTCATGTTGGATATTGGTCAACAACCTTTGCAAGTCATGTTGAATACCTACAACCATCCGCTGTAAGTCATGCTGGGGCACATGTATGGTCACTGCTAGTCACACTGTGCATCCATAACCAACCTCTGTTAGTCATGTTGGGGATCCATCACCAACCTCTGCTAGTCATGTTGGGGATTCATCACCAGCCTCTGCTAGTCATGTTGGGGATTCATCACCAACCTCTGCTAGTCATGTTGGATATTTTCTACTAGCCTCTGCAAGTCATGCTGGGAGAATGTCACCAACCATTGCAAGTCATGCTGGGGGAATTCAAATGATGGAGACGCCTAGACGTCTCAGACATATCAGACGTAAGCCTAGATTCCTTTGCATGAATGGCGAATGAAGTCACCTTACTCGTTTGTGTCTGATTACTGTCGAGATACCAGAAGCGTGGGACTCACCTAAGGGCCCTTTGGGTTCTGAGGAATCTATGGTTTCACAACACTCTGTTCCTTCTTTGGTTGATACAACAATCATGACGATGCAATCTTCGGCTGACACCTCTTTTCCTTTAGGGGTTTATGCGTCCTTTGACCTTGTTGTCTCACATCCCATTCAACCTGTGGTCGTGTAGATGCAATCTTCGACCGACACCTCTCCTATGTTCAGGGGTGATGCGTCTCTTAACCTTGTTGTCTCACATCTTGTTCAACCAACGGTCGTGTCGATTCAATCTTCAACCGAAAACACTCCTATTTTTTAGGGTGATACACCTCTTGACCTTGTTGTCTCGCATCCTATTCAACCAATGGTTGAGGAAGTGGTTGTATCGATGCAATATTCGATCGACCCCACTCTTCTTTTGGAGAGTGATAAGTCTAAGGAAGTGGTCATGCTAATGCAATTTTTGGTCGATCCCACTCTTTTGGTTCTGGTTCTATACCTTCTATGCCATGTCCTTAGTAGTTCTATTACTTCACCTTTTGAACAAGAGAGAGTTTTACTCTTCCCGAGTTCTCTCCCTCCAAGTATTGACGAGGTTCCCTTTGATTGGGATGGTCTTGTGGGGTATTCAATGCCTTCGCATATGTCTTTTCCAGGAAGAGACATTGTCCTATATATCATGGAGATGATAACCTTTGTTAGCACTTTGTCCTCCTCGACTTGGACAGATTTGGGTCTTCCCAAGTGTGTGCTGGCTCTTCATAATATACTGACATTCCACAAGAGGTCTGCACGGGAGCCTTGGCCTCCCCCATGGCTTACCACCTAGAATCTTCCAAATGAGTCTTAGTTAAGCTCTTTTCCGACTCATCCAAAAACTGAAAATATTTCCGAGGGATTTGTTCCTTTCACACTCGTTAAAATTGGATTTGAAAGATCATGAGTCCTAGTTAATCTCTTTTCCGACTCGCTATGAAAAATAGAAAAGATTGCTGAGTGAACTTGTCTTTTTCACACTCGTAAATTGGATTTGAAAAGACGTTTATTTAACACAAGTTTACCCCTTTTTCACACCAAGTAGACTAAAATACATAAAAAAAGGACATTTTTTGGCGTTAATTTTTGATTTCATCTCATGCCCTCACTTGTTGTATTAAGCCTTTAGTTGGTTCTCGCTTTGCATTATAAACCGTTGCCTAAGCAGTTTGCATCCTCAACTAAGCAGAGCCTTGTTTTTATCCTTCGCAATTTGACACCCTATACCCTGGAGGGAACATCACCCCAAGTGTCCATCTTTCGCATGCATTTCCTTGCATTGAGCATAGGTACATTCCACTGGTGGAACCAATTTTTCTTACTTGCGACACTCGTTCCCTCCTCTGTACCATAACATTCATTTGTTATGAAAAAATAAAAAATATGTGTGGGAAGGGAGTACTATATTGTAATTGGTAGCAGTCGTGTCACCTTTGAACAGAGCACAAAGTTATTCAGTCTGTGTGTCATCATAATTTTGGGTTTAGCATGGCCTTAGGAAGATGATCCCGCTACAAAGTTTTCTCTACCAACTAGTTACTCTTCCATTCCCTATAGAGAACGTTATTGATGCCTCCTGCATCCATTTGTCAAATCATTGAGTCCATGCTGTCGGAGTTCACCATATGTCTCATGCTCTTGTTCAAAGGAAGTCTATCAACCTGTGTCGGCCACTCCTCATAAATATTGACTTTGCATATCGACCATACCCTCAATTTGTCTCAGAATCACATGATACTTTGGTCTTATCATGCACCCTGGCCCTACTTTCATCATTGGTAGGTCACCTTGAACCCAACAATCAACATTGGTCGTTGACTTGGTGGTTTCTCTTGTGTTCGAAGACAAAACATCTATTCAAAATTTGGGATTCGTGTAGTGTCTTGGATGCCATTAGCCTTATTGGTGGTTTCCTCGCCTTTGTCAACAGTTTTTCATCATTGGCTTCTATTCAGAGGGTCCTTTTCGTGTACCTCTTGCATTTGGCACACGCAAAAGACACACAGGGTCGTTGGTTCGTGAACATGTTCCTCGTCCGATCTCCACCAAATCATGAAGCTCCTACTTTGTTCCTTGTGCTGACTGGTGAGAGATGCCTCAATGCTCTCCTTTCAGTGGGTCTCCTTCCATCGACTTCAACTCATTTATTCTAGATATGGGACCTAGAGTTTTATGAGTATCTTGAGGCTTGCAGTCATTAGTGGCAGGCTCTCTCACCATTGAAAAATGGGAATACATCAATGTCTCCTAATCAATGGATCTCTCAAGTGTTCAACACCAACTCCTTTATTCACATTTGTAGAGATGTACTCGGTGCCTTGATACCTACTTTCATCATCGATAGATTGTCTCGCGTTTGTTAACGATATACTTCAATGGCCAGTAATCAAACGATGTATCATCGTGTTCGACCTCAAATCATTTATTCACATGATGTAGACTTGCACCATTGGCGGATAGTGTAGAAGACTTGAAGAAATCACTATGTGGCCGCAACTTTCCTGAGTTGTTGCTTCCATTTCATTGGACCAATACCTATTTGACTTCTATGATCATGGGAGATCGGATTGTACTACATGGTATACAAATATCTTCAGATTGATTTTTGAGATTGTTTCACTGGGCCTTGTTCGTGACTATGACAACTTTTGGCATATAACCACATTTGTATTTTCCTATTCATGGCCATGAACACTTGTTTGGTATATTTTCCACATATATCTACATTGTATTCTTGGCAGCCATGTATGCAAAGTCAGTACATAATGTAATGAGCAATTGATTTTGTCCAACTAGTTCTCTACCACTCCACTTTTGGGTTATTTATAATGTATTTCGGTCATCGCAGATACTCCTCTGATCTCACACATGAGGGGGCATCTGTTATAGAAAGATTTGCCTCACCATTGATATCTTGCATAGAGGGCCTTTTTCCATTTCCCTATGTAGACTTTTCATCCCTTTTTGATGAATCCAGAGCTAAAAAACATATATTTTTCCACATATACACTCCCTATCAGTTATACAAGATGCGTATATGCTTGTTGCTCCACTACAACTCGCGTATATTGGGATTTTTGCTAGAAAATGAAAAATGAGGCCGGGTTTCCATGTCACGACAAAAGATCTTTGATCCTTTGCCTTCCATGTACTGGAAACATTTCGACTCGACCCTTCAGTTGCATTCTGGAGGCTATAAGAGCACAATTTCAAACTATGGAAAAAAAGGAGAAAGCATTCAACTTTGAGAGCAAAGTTACTCTGGAGAAATTACTTCATATTGAGTCAACATCCCTTTGTTCCTCAAGTCTAAACACAGTGTTCAACCCCCAAGCTCTTCCCTTATTATTGAGAGGACCTCTTTGCCTCTTTCTCATGAGCTTGCCTTTGGTGGAGGATTGAAGTGGTGGGGACCCAGTTGGAAGGAACTTGGTTTCTTGGTTTCAAACCGTGCCAACACGGAAGTCTATAATGTTGACACTTATGTTGATCAATTATTAATAGAAATACTCCTTTACCGTCCTATTGGTATCTTGCAAATATATGATTATTATCCATGGGAATGTTTTTAATGTTTATTAATGGATTATGTTATCTGATGTGTTAAACCCTTTTATATCATCACTATATACTTGCTTTGCTTGTTTGTTGAGAACTTCTCGTAGGTATAAAGCTTTGGGTCAAAGTGCTCAACAGTGGAACATCATCAAACGTTGGATCGAGGTAGGCCTATTTCTTGTATTGCACATTAGTTTATATAACATGTGTCAGAATTGAGTTGATTTCTGCAGTCATACCTATCTGATGTGGTTTACCCTTAGCCATAGAGAGTTTTTCCCTTGTAACACACTTGTGGAGATCATTGCTTGGGTATTCATTTTCTTTACTTGAATGTTGTGTAAAATCCATTTCCTTTGAGTTGAATTAGATCTATTTATCTACAACATTTCATTTCACCTTGAATACCTTTCTCTTTAATTAATTTTTTGATTCCCTTTCACTCCTTAAATTTCCAACCGAGAGTGGAATTGCTTGATCACTACTATGACCATGGGTTGTGTTAGGTAGAAATCAGTTGGAGAGTCATCTATTTAAATAGTACAACAAAATAGTAGATGCCAAATCACCTCAATCCATGACATTTTAGTTACATACAACAATGTATAATTTCACATAATTCATAAATATTTGGGCTAAAATTACATGACTTTTCTTTTTTGGATGGTGATTTTGGCAATTGATACCAAAATAAGCAAACTGAGTAGCCATATATACCAAAAAATAATATTCTTCAACCACAAAGAACAAAATATAATACCATTGAGGATCCATGTCGATGAAATAGACACGCCATAAACCCATCATTTACAAATCATCTAGTATTAGAGCATGTTCTAGAGACTTGGAGAACACCTACATGGTAACAACCCACAACCAGTACCAAAACAATGGACAAACATTGTTTCCAGGCCCACATAAAATCAAAGAACCATAAATGGCGAGGATTTCTCATGAAAAACATGAGAAGGATGACCCGAAGATCACATTTGCTCGATTGGAGAAAATTATTGCTACATTGATAGAATTGATGACGCGGTTGTTGGTAAATAAAGATAGGGAAGAAAACTCAACATATGGTAAGCATGAAGAAGATAAGGCACATGGAGAAGAGACCACCCATAATTATTTGGGAAAAAATTGTTCTTTTTCTTCATCTTCTCATATACCTTTCAAAGTTGAAGCTGTAAAACTTGAAATACTTGTGTATGATGGAAAAATTAATGCTAAAGTCTTGAATAGCTTGTTGAAACAAATGGAAGTTTACTTTGGTCTTTATAAAATCCAATAAACACAACAGATTTCATTCACCGGTTTGAAGATGATTGGACATGCTCTATTGTGGTGGGAGAGTTATGGGATACATTGAGGATAGGCAAGAATCCCATGATTATGTAATGGGAGGAATTCAGGGCATTATTGAAGTCACAATTTTGTCCCATAGGATACGAAGAGGAGAAGTTCATGAAGTGGAAATACCTTTGGAAAGAACATGGACAAGGAGTGCAAGAATACACTTATGAGTTGAGGAGGCAGACCATCAGGTTGGGTATCTCTTTGGAAGAACTAGGAGTGGTGGTGAAGTACCTTAGACAAATTTTCATCACTATCCAAACACAATTGCATCTTCATTGAGTGAAAAGAATAAACAAGGTGAGCAAGAAGGATCTTTTTATCGATTTGGACTCCAAGAAGGGGTAGTAGAATATGGCCCAAGAAGAAACCAACAATAGAAGAGCCAAGAAGATGGTAGCCACAATTGGAAAAAGGAGGGACCCTAATGGGAATTGCAAACATTGTGATGTGGATGGGAACACATAAGAGAAGTGTTAGAAACTTCATCCTAAATTGCATCAAAAGTGGATAAAGTCCAAGGGGAAAGAAAACATAGCTACCAAGACAAAAGAAGAAGCGGTAGAAAACACTTCTGATTTGGATGAAGATGTAGTTTGTACCACATTGCAGAAGCCAAAGGCGAGTGGAGATAAGCATGCACTATTCCAAATAAATTTTCAAGTGAAAAAATGAAAGGTAAATTCTTTGTTTGATAGTGGTTCTCAATGTAATCTAGTTTCTTAAACATTTGTTGATGAGCTTGGTCTAGAAACTTATGATCTAGTGTAGTCAATTTCACTAGCATGGATGTAAGGCAAAACTATTATGAGAATCACTTGAAGATATAAATTCAAGTTTGTCATTAATGCTAGCTATGTTGATGAAGCTTGCCATTAATGCTAGCTACATTGCAGAAGCCAAAGATGAGTGAAGCTAAACATGCACTATTCGAAATCAAAGTTCAAGTGAATAACTAGAAGGTAAATTCTCTGTTTGACCATGATTCTCAATGATTTTCCATTCAATATGATGTATTTGCAATGCTTACATTAACATGAACTTGTGAGGTAATTGAAGTCACAAGTATATCTCATGAATTCACACGCGCTTCAATTTCATGCTTAGAGACAAATTTTCACGTTGTGTTTCACTATGCATTTTACAATATATCGAAGCACTTTACCTTGAACATATTTCATTTATGTTATGCACAATCACATCAAGATTCAAGAAGAATTGAAACCTTTTTATTTCTTGACAAGTGTTATGGCTTGGCGTGATCATTTATGTAATTAAAAGATTCAAGAAGAAATGAAACCTTTTTATTTCTTGAGAAGTGTCATGGCTTGGCATGATCATTTATGTAATTAAAATTAAGAATTGAAAAGGTTCTTTCTCTTTATCATCAACATGTATTAATGTCATTTAGCTTCCTAGTTTACATTGTTATTTAAGTTTGTGGGTGGTCATTCAAACATGTTTGAAATTCCTTTAATTATAATAAGTAAGGTGGATTCAATTCATTATTAAACAAAGGAAACACAATAACGGGGACAAACATGTAAGCACAAAAAGTACAATCATCAAATCATTTATGCAAGGTTAAAAGTTAATTTTCTAGACACATTCATAAACACAACACTCATTGCACTTTGATTCAAAGTGTGATTCTCACATACAACAAGATTTTCAAGTTTCATGATCATTCAATGTTGAATTGAGCCATCTCAGTGGCTATAAATATTATACAACAAGATTTTCAAGTTTCATGATCATTCAATGTTTAATTGAGCCATCTCAGTGGCTATAAATATTTGAGTGATGTTGGTTGTATGAGATGTTGGTTGTGTGAGAACCATTTTCACAATCACCAACCTCCATGTCATATAGCATAAGAAGTTCCATGTTAACCTACCCACTCAACACTTTCGCATTATCATTCTTAAAAACCCCCTTCATTGTTATTTTAGTTTCAAAACAAGATTTTCAAATGGACATAAATTTCTAGTTCTCAGTACATTTTCAATGACAATTTCTTAGCGTGTCTAGTTTTTTATGCTCTATGTACCAGTTTTTTTTTTCTTTTCCAAGGAAAAAAAGTTGATAATTTTATTATATTGATAACAAAATTACATTTGTAGATGTCTGTGGCATCCTATTGGGCTCCACCCTTTAATCCCCTTGTAGGAGAGACAAAAAGTGTGCTTCTGCGCATACATATAGAGAGCTGACATCATTGTGCATCATTTTACAAAATTTCAAAAAAAATATGTTTTTAGACTTTGAGTCCATCATTCAAAAAGAGATTGGTAAGTATTCGAGAAGCGAAAGAAAAAACTGAAAGTTCATATCGAATATGAAAACATCCTATTTAGAGTTGGTCCCATGGGGAATGAAGAAATTCAACGGACTGATCCTATGTTTTTTTTGTTGATTTTCCACGTTCCTCTTTCCAATTCCAAACCAACTTTGGATAGTTGGTTGGAAGATGTGTTCTTCTTCCCGTACACATGAGTGAAATATATGTGAGTAAAAGAGATAGTGATTATTTTAACTTCTTGTAGTAAAGGTTCCAACAAGTAGTTCTAAGAAGAGTTTGTGTCAGTCATCCAATTTATGATGAGGAGGGAGTTCACATAGATGCTCAATCTTTCGATGTTGTTTTATTTAGCCAGAATTAGGAGAATATTTAAGGCTATTAGTTCACTGAAGTTATTGGTGGCAAGGTATATACCAACAAAGAAAGAGAAGACATATGATTCAGAGAGGTGAAGAATGCCTCTGGCTCCCCCTCTTGGGGGGTGCCCTTGAGTCACTCCAACAAAGAAAGCCCAGGGAGAGGAGGTTTGGATTTGAATGAACGGGTGTTGGGGGGCAAAGAGGGAGGGGGAAGGGGGGGGAGAGTGGAGAGGATGGTAATGGAACAAAGATAACAACCAAAAGTGGAGGGGGTGTGCCCTCAAAGATGGAGTGGTTTCTAGCGAGCTAGATGCCCCATGAAACAAGGAAGGGAAGGGGCCTAACATATTTTGTGGTTGGGTTGTCGAACTAGTTTTTTAATACTACTTCGATTAAGTCACCTTCCCATATACTTATATCATTATGAACTGATACGGTTTCTTCCCAAGCTAATTTTCAGAAGGGGCAACCCAAAATTAAGTGGTGGTTGGTATATGGGTCCATTTTGCAAAGGCCACACCTGTTTGGACCATTGAAGTTCCTTTTTTGGAGACGGTCCCAGGTGGGAACTTCATTACGAAGAAGGATCCACATGGAAATTTTTGTTTTTTCTATACTTTTGACTTTCCAAAGTTTTTTCCCCCACCAAGGAGAGGTAGGGGGCTCTGGATTTTGAAGAAAAGTTGAATATCCAAACTTGGGGTTGTATTTTCCATTTGGGTTGGGGGACCAGGTAAGTTCATCCTCTAGATCGAAGATTCGAATAGAAGTGGAGTGTAGAGAAGTGATGTAGTTTTTCCAAGTCTGAGCATGTTCTGGGTGAAGACCAACCTCTTGAAAATTTAACCACCACCCCTACTAAATTTGATTTAGATAGTAAAAGCCTTTGTTTTTTAAGAGAAAAAAAGTGTCTTCTGGTAGGAGATGTCGATTTGAGCATCCTATCTAGGGGTCCCTTCCAATGAGCACCTTGGATCCAGTGCCTACCTTACAGATGATTCAGTTTCCTATGATGGGGAAGGTATTCAATAGGTATTTCCATAATGTGGACCCATTTTGTGTTGCTTTGTTTAGCTTTCTAATCCAGTCTACAATGGTCTACCTAGGAAAGTATTTTGCTTGCAAAATAATTCTCTAAAGCCTCTATCCCTGTCTGAGATTCCAGACATTTTTTGTTGCAAGGGATGTTACAAAATTATGTAAATTTTTTAGTTCCCATCCGCCTAGGACTTTTGGTAGAGTCAATTTCTTCCAAGATGCTAGGACCAAGGAGTTGTGTTCTTTTGGTCCAAACCAGAGGAAGTGATGAGAGAGTTGTCAGATATTGTTTAGAATTCTTTTTGGAACCTAGGTGAGTGATATCTAGTAGATTGGAATAGATTTGAGGACCAATTTCACCAAGGTTAAACATCCTACTCTAGATAGCCAATGTTGGCACCAACCTCTTAGTCTCTTTTTTGCATTTTCTAGAAGCCATTTTTGAATGGTAAAACAACTCATGCAACATACTTAAGCAAGTCTTTAAAAGATCAATTTAAGATCAAGTGGTATCAGAGCATGTTGACAATTGGTTGTTTGAGTTTTCATGATTACTAGGGAAAAGCTAAGTCGTCATGAAGGCGAGCTTGTAGAAGGATATCCAAAGATTGGATCAAGAAAGAGGACATCCCAAAGTGAGAGGATGACATCAGAAGAAGGACTTTCTCAAAATGAAAGAGAGTTTCAAAGAATGTTATTTGCCATGTCAGATATGGTAAAGGTCTTATATGATGATTACTTGGAACGAAAGAGGCATATTCAAGGGGAATCTTCAAAACAAGACAAAAGCAAAGAAGGAGAGGACCCTCTGTTGGCAGCCAATTAATTTTTTTTAATTACCCTAAAAAGCTGCCTACACCTATTGTCTTCTAAACGACAAGTCATCGTCGCATTTTTCAACTAGACATTTATCTATTTCTTGCGACAATTGCAATTTGTTTTCGATTCAGTTTTCACAACTGAAAGTGTGAAAACCYCTCCATCGTTATTTGGACTGTTATCATCTTCTCATCGATATTCTGGAAAGCACCTACCCTTTGTTTGTTACTTGGCTGGAATGATCTTTTCAAACTATGTCCATTTCATTTTGATTGCACAAATCGATTAATAAGCCATTGAGCATGAAAATTTATTGACTACATTTAATCCTATAAAGGTCATGATTGATTTTGGTCTTATATGCTTTGATCCTTATTGCTATGAGCTCTTGACTTATT
>JZKD02S0429212.1:279980-298754 GCA_000966675.3 Picea glauca
TGGGGGGGGGGGGTTAACATATTGCTCCTACATGGGGACATGTGCTAGCCATAGAGAAAATGAGAACATCAACATCCCTGGTACGAATTGTGCCTACACATATATCTAACAACAAATACATATATCTAATAACAAATACCTCAATGTATACTTGATCCAGGGGATAAAAAAAATGCTCAAAAATCAAAGTGTTCAAAATTGCTCGAAAATGGTTCCTCATCCTCACGATCCCAACGCAACTTGAACGGGCTCAAATAGAGTCTGTATGGAAAATATATGGTCTTCTATCCATTTTCCCAAACAAGCAAAAATTATTGACTGTGCAGTCCATACAAAATGATGTGGCAACTGAGTATACAGTCTATACAACCGTACAACTGACGTGGCAGGGTGAATGGATAGGTGGTGATGTGGACCAATCATTGGTCAAGACATAGTAGGTTTTGGTGGCCAATAATAGGGTGCCACGTGGCCCACTCAAGGGTCTCCACGTGGTACCTCCATATTGTTGTATAAAATTTTGGCTTGGCTCCGCGGGGGTCGAACCTGTGACCTCTGGGAAAGGGAAAGGTTTTCGTGTAGGCTGGGCCCCCAACCTGCCTACCAATGGTTCTTAACTGTAATTTTTTAAACTTGTATTTAAACTTGAACTATGGTTTGTTTATGCAGAAAAAGGGTTGGGGCTAAGCCCTAGCCCATGGTCACACACACCAACACTCATACATATGTCCGAGAGTGTGGAGTCGTGGAGGGGGATAGCCGACGGGTGCGAGCAATTAGCCGAGCACATGGCCCATGCGATCGAGACCTCTAGAGATAAGGAGCCAATTTCGCTAATTATGTTCCAAATCTGCCCACGCACCCAGAATGGTAAGAGAGCTAGGTTTTGGAGCGTGTTCCAGTTTTTTCAGACGATGGGTGCGTTTTGGAGAGAAAAGACAACAAGTATTGGAGAAAAACTTCCATGAAGGGTATTTTCTTCAACTTTTGGCCAAACCAGGTGCAGAAAGAGCCTAGACAGAGGTTTTTGGACATTCTGGAGCCATTGGAGCCATATATTTTGCATTCTGAGCATTGTAAAGAACTATTTTAAGACTTTTGAGAATATAATGAAAATTATCCATTGGAAGATAGACCAGGAGATGTATCCCAAGAGAGGGGTGAAATCATTTATCATTTTGTTATGTTATGTGCTTACTTTTTATGGTTGTTTATGACTATTTGTGTTGTTCATTTTAAGTAAAAAATCAATACTGTTATGTGCGTGCAACTTTATCCAATTGCCTAAGACACATACATTTTCCACTTTCAATTTTTATACACAAACCTTTTTCATTTTCAGATCAATAGTGGGTGGTGTAACTCACCCCTTTATTCAGATAGCAAAAATTCATACAACTACATTGGTGCATAGAGATCAAAATATGATGCATGTCAAAACAAAATGATAATGCAAATATATGTGTGCACACAAAACAAGATGTAACTACATTAACATGAAATGAAATAAAAGTATGTACAAATGCATTGAAAAATGCAAATGAACTACCTACTTACTTGAGGCTCGAGGCCTCTAGAAGTCAGGTCCCATCGACGTAGGGTCAGAGAAGGGACCCATCAATCAATAATGGAATCTTCCTTCCATTCACCTTGGCTAGATAATATGAGTTTACTTCTGACTTCTTCTTGACCATGTAAGGACCAAGCCACAACAATTCACACTTCTTTCTATAATTGGTCTCTCCTTTCCTTTTGTCCCACATCAGTGTAAGGCTCCCCTCATCAAACTCCACATATGGTATGTCTTCAATATATGGTTGGGGAGGGTGGGGGACATTGGTGGAAACTTTGATATCTTCGTTGCATCATTGATTACTTGCATCTTCATTCTTCTTAAGGATATTTAAATATTTTGGATCCTTGCTTCTGTATATTGAAATTTTCTCTTCATATTGGTCACTCTTTGGAAACAAATCATCATTATCAATACTATCCTACTGAGAAAATGGTAAGGCCACCAAATCTTGACCTCGATCAAGAGTATGATGAGGTTCTTCCTGTTGAAAGGGTATGTCAAACTCGTCATCACTCCAAAAATCTAGGCTACCAAGTCCCTGCACATGTGTCTTCATAAACAATTGACTGTATAAATCATTGAAAGTGCCATCTCTCATAGGGATGCATGCATGAGTAAGGTCCATACTGAGATATCCCCCTAGAGTAGCGACTCGTTTTCTAGACAAGATCATCCCCCATGCATCTGGTACATCAATCACTATCACATCCATTTTGATATCAATTGTGGGGTAATGCAACCAAATATACCTCCATGTATTTGATAAGGCTATATACTTTGACCGTCTTTGAATCAATACCTCATAAATTTCTGTAAGGCCTTGTTAATTTTTGTTATCGCACAAGTTGTAGGTTGGGAAAAGCCCGGCCTAACCACCAAATGGAAACAACTAAGAGAGCACCTAGCCATTGTCACCTTAGGCAGGTGTTTCAGTCACTTTAGAGGTGAAGTGGTTACCTCAAGGGGGGAATCCCGGTGAACCTAGGGGGAAAAGAGATGGAAAGTATGATGTATGAGGAGGTGTTCCTACCTCTTGAGAGGTGTAGCCCTCCTCCTCTCTCCCTTGATCACACTTGGAAAGTACTGGGAGTTCTGAAAGAGGTGGAAAACTAAAACCCACACTTGGATTCTCTTTCCCTCACACATGGTGCACTCCCTTCTCTTGGGATTATCACCCTCTTGGATATATATTGAAGGCTCCTTTCTCTTTTTAGAGTGAGAATTGGAGACCTAGGGTTATGTTGTTGTAATAATTTCAATTTATTGTGGAATAAAGAATTGAAGACTTTGGAGGTTATTCTTGTGGTGTTGTGCAAATGTGTGGATGCCATTGATCCATTTTGATGTGTTGAGGTTATGGTAAACTTGTTTTTTTTGCAATTTTATTGTTAATTTATCCTTGAATAGTAAGATATTAGTGATCTAGTTTTCGTTGCTAAATATTTTTATTTCTATCATGTTTAATCTATGATCTCATGTTATTCTAGTTTGATTTACATGTTTTCTAGATTTTATATGTAGGAAGTGGGTGCACCGACCTTTAACAAAGTATTTTGCAGGAATTTTCCAAGTGTACAGGGCCTCTAGTTTGAAGGAGTGGAGAGCTCTAGTTTGAGTCTCCAACATCTTCAATTCCCTTCTATTGGAACAATATCCCTCTACAATACTCCAAGAAGACTCCATAACCCAAAGATCTATTTCCATCTGGTACTCTCTCTCTTTATCACAAAATTTATACTTCTATTTTGGTTACTAGTTTGCATGGAAGTATTTATATCTAAATACTATTTCAAATATTTAATTATCTAAGCTAGCATGCAAAGAAAATTTAGATCTAGACTACAATTTCATCTCAAAAATTAAAGCTAGATCTATCATAAAAATTATACTTTTAGCAAGCTATCTCTTTAAATTTGTAGAGGCTAAAGGGTAGAATTATTTCAAAGTACTTTCAAATTCGTATTTGGTATTTTAAGTGCCCTCTTACTTGCTGTCCCGAACAGACAATAAAAGTCATTGAAGAAGTCCATTATTTGGCTTACTTTAGTGTTATAAATTGCTAGTTTAACTTACCCTTTTTCTTAGAAATTTTTACTATAAGATTTGACTTTGTCCATAAGTTGTACAGAGTGTTTTTGGGCATATTTTGGGATTTTTTGATTGCTTATTTTTTCAGGTTTGCGAATCACCAAGGGGAGACTCTGTCATATTTTGACAGATTCGAAGCATCTGGGACCCCCGAGAGCACCCCTTTGATCAATAAACACTTTTGAAAACTTGTAAGATTAGTGTTATTGTTCCTATAAGGTACCACAAGCATTTCCCAAAAACAATATTGTAACCTATTCAATAAAATCAATGGGCCACATAGTCCCTACTTTTCATCCCCCCTAGTGGGTACAATGTCCTTTTTCTGATTGGAAATTTTCATATTTTGGCTTATGTTTACAATTTTCACTAACCTAAGAAGCTAAAATAAACCATAAAATCTATCATAAGCACCACAAAACATTTAGAGTAGATTTAGTTTTAGCATAGTTAGATTTCGTTTTGTAGAGTTAATTTCAATTTCTAGTTAGATTTCCTTTTCTGCAATTTATTTTCCGTCATTTCAATTTGAAAATAAACCATCCCCTCAGCTCCCCTTAGTATTGTTCCTGGCCCTTCCTCTGTAAGCTTAGTCTCAATATTTGGAAGTAAGCTTCATACAGAACCAAGGTTGTTTAGTGCAAAGTAGTTTAAATAGGAAAATATCAAAGTTGTTATTGCTTGATTGGAAACACAAGAGAGATTGTGTGTGAACTCAGATGGACCCTCTTAGGACATAGTACCCCCCGTGTTGGACCTCCGACAACTTC
The DNA here is from genome assembly GCA_000966675.3 of Picea glauca. Taxonomy (NCBI): domain Eukaryota; kingdom Viridiplantae; phylum Streptophyta; class Pinopsida; order Pinales; family Pinaceae; genus Picea; species Picea glauca. The sequence continues at coordinate 284,415 of JZKD02S0429212.1, forward strand.
TTGAACTACTTTGTGAATTCACAGGGACATCCTCCCTGTTGGACATTTGCATAGTTCAACCACCAATCTAAGGGATTTCCTCTAAGAGGCCAAATCTAGATTATATTTACTTTTTTGTCATCACTCTTGCACACATATCACATAGTGAATTTCACTCACAACAATCACTCCACCTAACAACTCTTAATAAAATTTACAAGAGCACTTGCAATACTTTTCTCCAACAACAATATCTTACTATTGGCACTGGTCTAAGTACATTTACATTTTGAACCTTTTACTTAAGCATTTACATTCTAAGCATTTCCTTTATCTTGAAGTAATTTATTTATGAATACATCTCATTTGCTTATATATTATTGAATGTATCCTTTGATAGTGAATGAATCATATATGCTGCTAGATTAGATTTTTATATTGTTCTTTCTTTAAATAAAATCCTAGATTTCATTTTGTATTTAGCTTAGTTCAAGCCTTAGTTATTTTTTAGGGATTACCCCCCTTGGCTTCGCCAGGATTTGGCCTAGATGGAGGAATCGAGGATCAGGTGAAAACACCTTGACTCGAGACTTGCCCCCAAGGACACACCCAGTGGATTGAATATTTCTTCCACGTTACCCAAGGTATGTATAAGGCAGAAAAAATGCCCCTAAAGGATACAAGATCCCTAGGTATGACAAAGCTAGAGCCTTGGGACCTGATAGGGAAAGAGCCAAAATCCATGGTGCTCTAGGAAAAATTACAAATGTTTGGAACCAACACGAGTATCAATTGTATCTGATGGTTGGGAAAATGTTAAAGGCATGCCATTGATAAATATTTTCGGTGTTTCTGTTAGTGGTGTGGTATTCCTTTCAACCCATGACTACTCATATTGTTGTAATATTGGTATTAATATTGCAAATTAGTTTATTAAAATCATTCAAGAGACTGGCCCCTATAATGCTATTCAAGTCATCATTGATAATGTTTCTAATTCTAAGACAACATGAGCAATCATTGAGGATAGGTACCCCAATATATTTTGGTTAGGGTGATTGGTTCACACAATGAACCTTTTGATGCATGATTTCATTAAAATGAAGGACCATGATTATAGATGGATTAATGCATTGTATAAGAGACAGAATAATATGATAAGATTTATTACCAATCATACCATGACCCAATTCATTTTCTATGATCACTCTTTTTATCGCACAATATGTAACTTGGGAAAAGGCCAACCCAATCCACGGAAGTGTGACAACTATGGTAGTACCTACCCACTATCACCTTAGACACTTCCCTTTCTTTAGTGATGATAAAATCACAAAAAGGGGGGAATCCTAGTGACTCTAGGGGGATTGAGAGGGAAAGTGAGATGATGATGATGAACACCCCTATAAGTCAATTTTAGAGATGATGAAAGGATTGAGATTGAGTCTTGTGAAGGACAAATGGTTTCCAAGTGTTGAATACCTGCAAAACAATGTTAGCCTTGCCCAGAACAAGACAAACGATAGATATATAAGGTATTAAACCAAATGGGATGAATAAATAACCCTTTCTAATCCAAATTGCAGCAATGTGGAAATATATAGGTCAACAATGAAATATGTCAATAACTTCAAATTTAACCATCCAAAATCTAGTACAAGATATTAGAAATGAGGCTAGCAATGAGTACTAGTTGAACTTCCAACGTGTAAAGCAAGACTTTGGTGGATTTAAAGGATGTTTATTATGTTTTATAAGAAATTAATTATGACATCCAAGTGGTTGTAGCCAAAAAATGCTACAACAACAAGATCTAGCCACAAAAATCAGCAAGTAAACCACCCAAAATTTAGCCAACAACTAGTAGAACAATTACCAAGGCTTACAAGTGAATTTCATCGGTAGATTAGAGAGCAATAGACGTTGAAATAGTGATTTTGAAACATACCTAATGGATATAGCATTAAATTTTAACAAAAAAGATAATTACTAGGCTAAATAAGACACCCTTAGGGAACATGAATGCTTACAATATATAGAATCAATTCCAACTTAGACAATTGCAATATCTCAACAATTCACGTATATCAATGCAATGGTTTTGTATATCCAATGAAAATTAGACTAGTGCCAAATCAATTGGGTTATGTAGTCTCCTGTATAAGATCTAGTTGTGTTACTTCTCTAGGATTGTAAGCTTTTTTACTCCCTAGAGCAAACAAAACTAGCAAGGTAAATCTAGAAGGGTGTAATCCTTTTTACTCATCCTAACAACCTTTGAAACGTAGCTTATTAAATGATAACCAAGTGGAATTGATGGAGGGTGTATGCCTTTATACTCCTCCAAGGGTTTGAATGAGTCAAATATTGAAACAAGAAGAAAAAATACAACAAATGCATTAATTCCTTACCAATTCCAAGAATAGCATGAAGAAACCCTTCTTTATCGAGAATATTCCACCAAAAATACCAAGAAAAAGCGTCCCAGAGGTAGCACCTCACTTATTCACCAATAGACAAGTACTAGTATCACAACGATAGATTCAAGAGAGAGATAGTGCAAAATTCCCAAGTAGGGAGAAAATTTCAGCCATACATTGTTATTGTCAAGTGAGTTATGTCTAAAATGAAAGTGACAAGGCCTTTATTTATACAAGACCTTGTACAACCATATTGTCCACATATTTAGGGTAACACACAAATTATAGAGGCTCACCTCCTCAATTTTCCCCTTTACAAATTAGAATTTAAATTTACAAAAGAAGAAAGCCCAAAAAGATGACATCATACCCCCTAGGGTTGACGTTTTGGCATAAGAAGCAAGACATTGAGGTTCTTGAGGGAGACATTGGGCCTCCAAAGGACATATATTCATGTGCAAGGGTAATCCTTAGTTAACATGTTCCAAGTAATCATCAAACTATCCAACACCACCAAAAACCTATCCCTCCAATTATGGCGTCATGCCCTAGGATGTGACGTTTTGAGCCTTCAAGTTAAAACGTTGGGAAGAGGGAGGGATAGTATCCTTCTCCAAGGTGTCCTCTCATTCCTCCAAAGGAAATGTTCATCATTTATGTTTCCAAAGAGAAGGTGGTGCATCATCCAACCTATGGGATTCATGCCCCAAATGAAATTCCAAGTGACCTTGTGCCTTCACGATCAAGATTTCATCTTTCAAGGACCTACAAAGACAAAAAAGTATAGCTTCCAAGGGTCCACAAGTCACACTATCATTCCAAGTAAGACATATCTAATAAAATAACCACCCAAACATGTGCATCAAATCCCTCCTTTTCAAAATAAACAAATGCTCAAAGACCTTATACAACTTGCCAAATTTAGATATGGGAGGGGTGTCATAGTTCCTTATTGGGTAAACCAATTTCTCAATTAGGGGATGTTCCCATGAAGAAACCTCTATAATTCATGTAGTGTGTGAGGTGGATGGGGTTAGACTTATAGGTATGGGGTTTAATGAAACATGAGGGCTCATATTATCTCATTTATGGGAGCCTTTGTTGAGGGATAACCACATATATTTTCTCTTTTTCTTTTTAAGACATATTTTTTCCAAACCCTTTATTATCCATTTACTTTTCATGTGTCACCAATTTGAAGACAATAAGGGGCACTAAAAATGAAATGCATATCCCAAAAACGCTCTACCTTGGAAAGTTTAAGTAATTGATTAATTATTTATTTTATGGTCCCTTAATTTTATTTTTTGAGAAGAGTTTCATTTCTCTTGGGATCCCAGGGTGATCCTTTATTGCAGGATGTTTTTTCTATGGCACCTACGAGCCTAATAGCCTTGTTATCGCACAAACTGTAGGTTGGTAAAATCTTGACCTAATCCATGAAATGTCGATAACTATGGGAGAGTCTATCCACTGTCACCTTAGATAACCCCCCACCCCTCGCTTTAGTGAAGGATAAATCCAACACAAGGGGGGAATCCAAGGTGACCTTAGAGGGAAAAGAGATGGAAAGTGAGGTTATGGAAGTGAATCCCCTAGAGGTCAAGTTGTGGAGATATGGAAGGCTTGGGATGAAGTATTATTAATGAGGGTGTTGGGTTGTTATATTATTTGCAGTGAAAGTCTAGTCAAGGTGACTCAACTGACGGTCGAAGTCAAGGTGGATCGATAGCAGGTTGAAGTCGAGGTGGATCGAAAATAAGTTGAAGGTTGAGGTTAGTCGACTAGGTAAAGTCGAAGTCGAAGGTTGAGGTAGTTCAACATGGTAAATCCATCGACAACAAGTCGAAGTGGTCAACCGAAAATAGGTTGACAGGCGGGCATGTGGTGATCGACTGAATATTGAATGAAGGTCGACTAGTAATCAACTAGTAATCCAACTTGGAGTTGACTGTAACAGAATCCCGAGATTCATGGGATTTATAGCCAATGATCTGCATGGATCTATAACCGTTTTTGGGTGCCATTTCTTTAGGGTTTTTCTTGATGCAAATCATATAAAGAGGTGTGTTGTAAGGTCGTAGATGCTAATCAATGAATCATAAGATAACCAATCTTTAGAGAAATATTTAGATCTAGGTTACTTGTCATGTAGATGTAAGTTGGATTAGTACAATTTTTTTCTTGCGTAAGCAAAAGGGTATGATGTCGATTGTGTCTTAGGTGTGGACCAAGGTTAGACATGTAACCTTTTAATTGAATTGAATAAGACAACAAGAGAGAAAAACGCTCAAGGAATGTTGGTTTTCCCAGTTTGGGTTTCCAGGGTAAAATATCTTTGTACTGTGTGATTGCTTTGTTATTTACGTTCTGTATTGAATTCTTCTTCTCTTCTTCTAGGTTTAGTGTGGAAGTGTGTCTCATTTATTGACAAGTGGTATCAGAGAAGTGTTAATATTTGACGTGTGTATCAGATCTTGATTTACTAATCTTCAATTCGAAAGCTAAACCCTAGGTAAAGTAAGAGTTGTAAGTCATAAATTGTGTTAAAGATAGTGGTAAAGAATGGCAAGTAGTTCAAGAATAGAGATAGAAAAATTCAATGGCCAAAATTTTGAGCTTTGGAAGCTTAAAATGGAAGATATTCTTGTAGATCAAGAATAATGGAAGGTAGTCTATCCAGGTACCCAATTGACAAGAATGTTGATGGAAGAATGGGAGAAACTTGAAAGAAGAGCAAGAAGTATGATTCGACTTTGTCTTGCAGATTCAATATTGTTGAATGTATCAGGTGAAGATTCAACCAAGAAACCGTGGGAGAAGTTGGGAAGCTTATACCAGTCGAAATATCTGGTAAATAAGTTTTTTCTCAGAAAGAAATTGTATCTTATGGGAATGAGTGATGTAAGTTTGGTAAATGAGCATTTAAATGTGTTTAATACCATTTTAATCCAGTTATATGTGGATATTAAAATCATAGAGGAGGAGAAGTGTATAATCATATTATTTTCTTTTCCGGACTCTCGGGGTAGCTTAGTCGTGGCTATAGGGAGTAATACAACCACACTAGCGCTAGAATATGTGGTTTGTTCTCTACTGTCATAAGAAATGAGAAGAAAGAACATGGAAGGATCGACAAAACATGCTTTGGTGGTGAGAGGTCGACTGATTGAAAGAGATAAAGGAAAATTCTCTGGTAGAAATTCTAAGTTGAAGGGTAGATATAAATCCCCATTTTAGTCGACAAGAAGAAGATATAAATGTGGTAAAGTTGAGCATTACAAAAGGGACTATAAGTGGAGGGTGATGTAAGTCAGTATAGGATCCAATGAGAAGCATCCCACTGAGAGAAATATGATCTTAGATAAGAGAGGTGATGTGTAATTGGCGTCGACCAGTACATAGTTAGATCAAGATGTTTGGTTGATCGACTTAGGATCATCCTATCATATGAAACCACATAGAGAATGGTTCTACAAGTATGAACAATATGATGGAGGTGATGTGTTCTTGGGGGACGAATCAACAACCAAAATTGTCGGACAAGGAAGAGTTTGACTGATACTGCAGGATGGGCAAAAACGAATCCTTCCATGTGTGCTACACATTTCGAGTTTGGAAAGAAACCTGATATCTATCAGCAAGATGAGTGATGTTGGAGTGCACACTCATTTTCAGAAGGATTTGTGCAAGATGGTCAAAGGTGTGATGGTATTAATGAAAGGAGTTAGGATTGGAACCCTATACAAGTTGCAAGGGAGTATCGAATCAACTGGATGCAACAACATCTATGCTCCTGAAGTCGACTTGACTTTGAATTGACTTGAATCGACTCGGGCTGATTCAATTCAAACTGACTCGAAAAGACACGATAAAGTTGACCCGACCATGATATGGCACGAGAGGATGGGACACATTGGAGAAAAATGACTTCGAGCTATGCACAACAAAGGTATGGTCGAAGGTTTTCCTGAATGTGATTTAGAAGTTGAATTTTGTGAACATTGCATATATGGAAAACAAAGTTGGGTGATGTTCCCATCTAGAGGGACAAGGGAAAATGGGATTTTAGAATTGGTGTATAGTGATGTGTTTGGCCTGGTTAAAGTGATTTCACTTGGTGGATCCCTGTATTATGTCTCATTCATATATAATTTTTCCAGAAAGACATGGATATATTTCCTGAGGAATAAATCATAGGTTTTTGATAAATTTAAATAGTTTAAATCTCTTGTAGAAAACCAAGTAGATAAGAAGATTAAGGTGTCGAGGACTGAAAACAATGGTGAATTATGTGGAAAATAATTTTATCAACACACCATGTACCCCACAACAAAATGGAGTTGTCGAGAGAATAAATAGAACGTTGATGGACAAGGCAAGGAGGATGCTTAGTGGTGTTGGGCTCGCACAAGAATTCTAGATGGAGGCAATCGACACTGCAAGATATCTGGTGAATATGTCTCCTTCATCGACGCTAGTCGAGATGACTCCAAATGAGGTATGGTATAGTAATAAGACTTCGGTTTCACATCTCAAAGTATTTGGTTGTTGTTTGACATTTGGGCTGACCCAGATTCTGATCTCAATATGTTTCCAACAAAACCCTCAAAACTATCGGCCCTCCTGGTAAACTAGAAGGAAACGTTGCGCACAGAGTGCACAACACAGTCTCACCCAAGATAGATTTATGTGGGACTGCAATACTCAGGTTTTTGCAGTGTAGGAAGGGATTGTGACTTTTTGCTGATTTGTTTCCTCATGCATCAACATTATTATTCATTCATCTACTTCTAGCATTCATTCATTCCGTAAACTACACATGCATGTTGTCATAATCCATTTAATAATTCATTCTTTGATTCATAATTTAAATAACAGTAAAATAACCATTCATGACATATAACACAATATATTTACTGTGGTTCACCCCCCCCTAGGTGATCCAGGTGCAAATTGGTGGCCACCCACCTATTCCAACCGTCTCATCTTGACAATTTTTAGTTCAACACGTTTCTCTGTAATGATGAAATTTCTTTGTAATTGTGGGTTCTGCACTTCCTGGGCTGTCCTGAAGCCCTAAATAGCATCCAGGTGGATATTGGTGGCTGCCCACCTATTCCAATTGTCTTATTTTGGAATTTTTCATATCAATACATCTTTTTGTACTTCCAGGTCCGTTTTCGGTCCCTAAACAATGCTTTTTTGTCTTGCCATAGTCAAACTATAGAAACAGTCAATTTTGAAGAAATAATGTGTAGTTATCGAAAATACCTTTCCAACATGCTATCACACGCCTAAAACAGAGTTTGTATGCAAAATTTAAGACCTCGAGAAGTTGAGGTATCAACTTACCCATTGGGGCCCACATAACTTTTGGCGTTTCATCTCCTAGGGTTAGTTTTTTGGATGTCTAGGGTTTTGGAATTCAAGAGTAATGTTTAAAAGTCCTCTGGAGCCTCGTTGTAATCATTTTTCTCAAGAAAATGCATCTAGCAACCATATCTCTTCTTAGAGATAGCTACCACCATTTGAGCAAGTTGTTTTCAGTTCTGTAGTTTTACTGTTTCAACCTAATTTTTTTATTCAATAGAAGTTATTGTTCATTGGATATTTGTTGTTGTTCTCCATATCTCTGCATTATTGTATTTTATCTGTTATTCATTTTGTTCTGCTCATAAATCTAGATCAGTGGTATCAGAGTGGTCTGCTCTTCATTTTCTTTTCTTTGTGCATGTCCCCAACAAGATCTAGGTACAAAAAGTTGGGACTCGAACCAGTCGAGCCTTTGCAAGATTGGTCGCGTCAAACCCAACAAAAAATCACGGGGGACGAGAATAAAGATGATGGAGCATGATATCCTTTTATAAATTTTCTCAAGGAATCCCTAGCACGAAAAAATAACGAAATGATGGAAAATGTTGCACAGATCCTTCGACGACTGCCCATAGGAGACACATCTTCATCAAGCGGCCTTGCAACCCCCTTCAAGGTACAAGTAAATTTTGATATTCCATTATTTGAAGGACTAATAGATGCAGATGCTGTAGATAAATGGTTGAATCTACTTGAAGGGTATTTTTTGGTCCATAATTGTTCCGATAGGGAAAATATTACTTTTGCACTCCTCAAGGTCGTCCCCCATGTAAAGGACTAGTGGGATACTTACTCTGAGAAAAGGACCACAGAGAAATATTCAATATTTGTGGTTTCCCCCACATGAGATTACTTTGGGGATTCCATTAAAGAACAATACTACCCTATTGGAAGCTACAAGGAGAAATACATATGATAGACCACGTTGTGTAAGGAAAGGGCCTAGATAGTACTAGTTTTCACCAATATTTTCCATACCCTGTGCACCAAATTGGGTATCAAAGACTCTGAATGACATATGGTGATCAAATACCGTGGTTTTATGCATAGATACATTCAAACAAAAATGGAGTTTCTGGACATTGCATCATTAGGTGCGACTTATAGATATGTTATTAAGATCGAGAAAAAATTTAAGCAGAAGAGGCGAGAGATTGGATCTGAAAAATCCTCACAGTCGAAGTAGGGAAGAGGCATCCCAAACCACAAAAAAAGGGACAGAGAAAAGCTGGCCACTCTTAGGACAACCAGTCCAAGCTGCGACCCAAGAAGGGTAATGAGAAGTCGAAGAAGGACATAGTAAAGTGGTGTGAATACCATGAAATCTCTTGGCACAACATCGAAGAATGTCGCTCCAAGCAGTCACTAGTGTTTGAGCTGAAAGCTTCCGAGTCATAGGCAGATTCTAAATCTGAATCAAATATAGCAAGAGGGAAGAGGATTATCGATGTTGAACCTAGTTCCACTGTCGTTACCACCAAAGTCCATCCAAATGAACCAGAAGAACTAGAGGAAGGGGAACACCTCTTTCACTCATAGATGTGGGTAAAGGGGGATCTTCTTCATTTCATTGTTAGAAGCGGCAGTCAAAATAAACTAATAACAGCATAGGTTGTCAAGTGGTTGGACCTGCCAATGACATTGCACCTGCAACCCTACACCATCGAATGGCTTCACCAAGGAAGATATCTTCGCTTCAACCAACAATGTTGTCTTCTCTACGACATCAAGCCCTTCAAAAATGAGGTATTTTGTGATATTTATTCCCTTGAAGTTTGTGATGTTATTTTATGCCAACCATATTTGTTGAAGTGACATGTTGTGTATGATTCTAGACCCCGTAGTGTTATTATTACTTTGGGTAGACAATTGTACAGGATACCATAGGTAGCGTCACCTACCACTATTTCTTTAATCTCTGCTAAGAAATGTAGTAAGGTCATTTCACAGACTGATAATTTCATCTTATTTGTGATTCATGCTCGTAGTGAGCAGAAGGTTTCTGCCACATCCATGACCTCTACACAAAGCCTCTCTTTGCAGCAAAACCAAGTGGATGGGATCATGGAATAGTACAAAGACATATTCTCCTCACCCATCAGGGTACCAATGCACTGCCAAGTCAAACATCCAATTGATCTAACCCCTAGTGCACCTTCGCGTAATGGACTAGTCTATTGTCACTCACTGATGGAAAATGAAAAAATAAAGTGATAGATCCAAGAGCTTCTTCAAAATTGGCACATCCGACCCATATCCTCCCCTTGCGAAAGACCGATTGTACTGGTGCAGAAGAAAGATGAGACATGACAGATTTGCATTGATTAAAAAGCATTAAACAAATTCACAGTAAGGAACCGACACCCAATTCCCCGAATTGATGACCTTCTTGATCAACTCAAGGGGGAAAATTTCTTCAAAAATATTTACCTAAAGTATAGCTACCACCAGGTTCCCATCAAATCGACTGATGTATGGAAGACAACTTTCAAATATAAATAAGGTCTCTTCGAATGGTTGGTCATGCCCTTTGGCTTAACAAATGCACCCACAACTTTCATGAGGTTGATGGATGATGTATTGAGACCATTCACCAACTCTTTTGTGGTGGTATATCTAGATGACATCCTCATATTCAACAAAACTTGGGAGGAGCACATGCAACACATTTAACAAGTTTTGAGCACTATGTGGTAGCACAATCTATATGCCAACTTGGAAAAATGATAATTTAGCATGAACACGGTCCAATACTTGAGATACAGTGTTGATGAGCATGGGGTACATGTGAATCCAACTAAGATCCAATTCATTCATGATTGGCCAACCTCGACCACACTAATTGAGATTTAGATATTCTTAGGACTTTCCAACTTCTACTGAAGGTTCGTGTTGGGATTCTCCCATATTTCATCAGCCCACCAAGTGACCAAGGGTGGTGGAAAGGAAAAGTTCGCATGGGGGAAAGCACAAAAATGAGCATTTTATGATCTGAAGCATCACTTGTGCTCAACTCCAGTACTCTCCTTACCTGACCTGCAACAACTGTTCAAGATTGAGATTAATGCCTTCGACTATGTTGTAGGCACAGTTCTCACTCAACATTGTCATCCAGTAGCATACAATAGTGAGACACTCTCAAATACCATATAGAAATACCCCACCTATGACAAGGAAATGTATTCCATTGTGCAAGCATGTTGTCAATGGAAACATTACATTTTGGGAAAGGAGACAATCATCCACACTAATCACAAGCCTTTGCAATTCATACATACATAGGGGAGGTTGCATAATGACTGCCATCAAAAGTGGTCCACATACCTTCAGTCGTTCCATATCAACATCAAGTATAAGACAAAGAGAACAAATTGTGTTGTTGACTGCCTCATTCGAACTCTCATTTTTGAACTCACCACCATGCTCCATTCTTGTAGGAATGAGGCATCCGAGTGGCCCCAACTTTATCAACGTGACCCCGAATTCTCCACCACCTATCAGCTCTTAGGTACAGGCGCGGATGCCACTGATTTTCACATTCAGGATGGATTGTTATGCCATCTGGGCCACCTTTGTATTTCTACAAGTGATCTTGCAAAAATGATTTGGGAGGCTCACTACAGTCGGATGGTATGACATTTTGGCATTGAGAAAACTGTGGGCGTTCTACATAAATATTTTTATTTTCCAAAACTTCGACAGGACGTCAACAAGTATATCATATATTTCACTACCTGTGCCATTGCCAAGCCAACCATCAAGAATCAAGGATTATAAACCCCTCTTCCTACTTCCGAGAGGCCTTGGGAATCCATCTCGATGGATTACATGTCTGGCCTTCCATCCACCAAGCAAGGAAGTGATTGTTTATTTGTGGTGGTTGATCGGTTTTCGAAGATGACCATTCTCACAGCCTGCAAGAGGAGCATCATAACAAGAGATACTGCCAAGATATTCTTCAAACAGGTGTGGGTCCATTTTTGGATACCACATACCATCATATCATATCAGGAAAACAAGTTCCTCAACACATTTTGGTCGAGTCTCTAGTCACTGTTGGACACCAATATCACTAAATCCACTGCCTTCCACCCCCAAACTGATGGCCAAACATAAGCCATCAATTGGATGATTGTATACATCCTCCGCATGTATAACTCTAAGAATATGTGTACATGGGATGAGCATCTTCCCTATGTTCAACACAACTACAACATGGCTCTCCATAGCTCCATCAACCATATCCCATTTCAGGTGGGGCTAGGATTACATCCCTTAGGTCCCATTTATGTTGCACTACCTCTTGCAACCACACATGCATAATCTTCCCATGTTCAATCTAAGGCTGAAAAAGCCACTAGATTCATTGAGAGGATTCATCACATCCTCCAATAGGTACATGGTATTTTGCAGAAAGCCAATGCTAAGTACAAGCAGCGCCATGATCGACACTGGTTACCTCACAAGTTTGAGGTGGGAGACAAGGTTTGGTTACATTTGCAGAAAGATCACCTTACATGGCCCCATCAGAAGCTCCATCCACTTCGCTATGGGACTTACACTATCACCAAGGCTATGGGTGACAATGATTTTGAGCTCAACACTCCATCCTTCCTTGGATTGCACCCCATGTTCAATGTGGACCTCCTTAGGCCATATTTTCCACCATTATTGGACACCTTGGAGATTGTAGAATAGTTGACACCAACAGAGATCAACCCTGACTACATGGAACATGCATCCATTGATCAGATAGTGGAAACACAGGTTAAGGGAACTCATCGGCAAAGGATCCATCTTTATCAGGTTGTCAAGGCAAGGAAACTCCTGCACCAAGGCAAGTGGATCAACTGAGGCCAAATTCAAAAGAAATTTCCTCACCTGATGGGGGCACTCAACACAATGGATACCATTTCTTCCTAAGGGGGGAGGACTGATCCAGACGGATATTGGTGGCCACCCACCTATTCCAACTAGCTCATCTTGACAGTTTTTAGTTCAACACATTTCTCTATAATGATGGCATTTATTTGTAATTGTGAATTCTTCACTTTCTGGATTGTCCTGAAGCCCAAAAAAACATCCATGTGAATATTGGTGGTTTCCCAGCTATTCCAACTAGCGTATTTTGGAAGTTTTCATGTCAGTAAATCTTTTTGTACTTCCATGGCCATTTTGGGGCCCTAAACAATGTTTTTTTGGCTTTCCATAGTCAAATTTTGGCAACACAATGTGTATTTCTCAAAAATACCTTTCCAATGGGCTATCGCATGCCTAAAACAGAGGTCATATGCAAAATTTATGACAACATGAAGTTGAGGTACCAACTTACCCATAAGGGCCCACATAACTTTTGGTGTTTCATCTCCCAACGTTAGGTTTTTGGATGTTTAGGGTTTTGGCATTCATGAGTAATGTTAAAAAGGCCTATGAAGCCTCATTGCAATCATTCTTCTCATGATAATGTGCGTAGTAGCCACATCTCTTCTTAGAGATAGCTACCACCATTCGAGCAAGTTGTTTTCAGTTCTGCAACTTTACAGTTTTAGCCCATTTTTTTATTCAATAGAAGTTATTTTTCACTGGATATCTGTTGTTGTTATCCATATCTCTATGTTATTGTATTCAATCTATTATTCATTTCATTCCTCTCATAAATACGGATCAGTGGGGCTACGTCCACAAAGATCTGTCTCTTCTTCTCTTTTATTCATTCTTCTTCAAAATCTACATTGTGTGCATTACATTCTTTAGGATTACAATAAAAAGGGAGAGTAAGTACCCTTAGTGAGGTAGAATAGACCACACCAGCCTCCACATCTTGTGACCTAACCCTCAAAACTATCTTACTCAGATCAAAACTATATCTCCTCGACTAATCAACCAATAACCAGCCTCTCCTAGACCTCCTAGGCCTTTATTTATACTATTCTAATGGCCTATAGCCTGTACATTCACGTCCAAAACCCTAACCCTAACATGGCTAGGGTTTCCTGCATGAGAGCCACGCTTCTTTTCCTCCTTCTTCCACATGCTCCTTTTCCTTCCTTTTTCTACATGTTTCTTTTCCGCCACCTATGGCACGTGCTCCCAAAATAGGCTTTGTTTCCCCAAAATAGGCCTGCACCAACATAGACCTAGACCTAGACCTAGACCAAGACATAGACCTACACCATTACCATTACCTATACCATGAAATAGACCATGAACTAGACCATGGCAAGACAAGGCATGCCGAGGTAATGTCTAGGTATAGGTCTAGGTCTAGGTATGACAATGCAAGAGTTTTGTATTATCTGTGTTATTAAAATATTTTTTTGTTAATCATCATTTTGTTTTTTTATGAATTTTAATCATGTGAAAGGAATAAATATTTAGATATGTAAACTCAACCAAGAATGCCTAAATCTGGTTACTATTTTATTGAAGGGTGTTATGTAAGCATTCAAAGAGTTATCAATTTGAAGAAGTTTGATTGTTAAGTTAGTTAAAACTTTGTGTTTAACCTAGAAGGATATGGAAGGGTAAGACATGACATGGAAATTCATGACGAGGCAAGGCATGG
>JZKD02S0429224.1:0-17808 GCA_000966675.3 Picea glauca
CGAGAATTGGGTTGGAAAATTATTTAAGGGTTGCACCTTACCTTGTGGGAAGAAGGGGCTAAAGGCCTAGAGGGTAAAATTAGTTGGAAAAATATAGAATCCAAAGAATGAAACTCGATATGCTTGGCCCAAGGATCCCCGAGAAAGAAGTAAAAATCTTCTCAACAAGAAACAGAGGAATCCATAAAAAAATAAAAAAAAAAGACTTGGTTAGAGGATAGGGGCTCTCATCACGAGCCAGCCTATTAGGTCCATGGGCATCTAGAAATATGAATCTACTAGCAGTTGGTCACCACGCTAGGGTAGTGACTCTTGGTGGCATAACCAAGAGAAAGGGGGTATCATCATGAGCCAACCTTCTCATTTTCGTGAAATGCTTGGGTAACATTGCCACCACTGGTCACCAGGCCAGGGAAGTGTCCCGTAGCTAGCTTCTTGAAGAAAAGGAAATAAGAAAAAGAAAAAAGACATGAATGGGCTTGGAAACATTTGCATCCATGACAGGTGCAGCTCACCCTCTACAGAAGAACCCGCAGGTAAGCCATGCATTTCCCTGATATCACTGCACCCCTTGCCCAGACATCCATTATCCGCTACACCCACTCACATGGCTTAGATTTGATCTCTCCTGGAAACAACCCACATCCAGTGAGAATTAGCCCAATAGGACTCCCTGTCACTTCCTCCAAACTTGTCTTGCAGATTAGTATAAAGTCTTTGAGCACTTGACTGGGTAAAGGGGGTTTTATGCACATGTTTAATAAAATTGATGATTAGATGTGATTGGCATTGCTATGATCTCTGTGACTTATGATCCCATGGAGGGCATATCTTTTGATTTGCAAGACCATACCCGATGGACAGGTACCCTTATGGATAGGTACACATGGGGAGATGATTAGTTCAAACCTCCAAGGGGCTGAAAGCCCACCAGATGGATGTTGAGACCCCAGAAGGGAGCAGAGAAAGATCAGAGGGTTTGCACCGAAGATTAAGAGGACGTTCCACTAGAGGTTGCTTGGCAAAGCCTTAACCAGGGGGGTTATGCCTTTTCCACCAAGACGTTGGGATTGGAAGGCCCATGATGTCACCCATGACACTTTATGACATCATCCAGTGCTACAGAGGTTTTGGGAGGCAGTTATGTGCCAAGTGGAACATGTGGCATGTTCTTGAGGCCCAAGAATGCCAAACATTTTGCTCCAAGAGGCCAATGTTTCCCTAAAAGGGGCTAACATCACCCTAATAGGGAATGGCATCTTCATTTATGCTTGATTTAAGGTTTTATCATGACATTTAATGTAAAATAGTATTATTATGTATTTTTGGCCATGTCGGCCTTTTGTGACCTAAAAATTAAATTCAGGCCATTGTTACTGTATAAATTGAGGGTTTGATCTCTCATTTCCTAATCATCTTTCACTCACACTTGTGTGAGGTATGAAATTTTCGACCCTTCTAGGGTTTTTGGCTAAAATTACTAGTGCACACTTGTTGAAGGAGGCTTACTTTTGTTATTTTTGGCATTTTTCTTGGTGGAAGGTTTACAACTAGGGTTTGGCTTGATGAATACTTTGTAAATGTAAGTGAATTTTTGCAATCCTTCCCTTACTTGAATGGTTATAGTATTTTACTTTCATTTTGTTAATGAAATTTGCTGGAATAAACCCTAGGAAATAAGCACATGTTGGTGTCCTTATTTTAATTCCCTACTAGATTATGCCAAGGAGCCATTTTACCTATTCAATACATTGCTAGGGCCTTGTCATTGCAACACCCTACCATTTTCTCTTCATGCTAGCTGATTTTACTTTGCTATTGAGCTAAAGAAGGAGGAAAATGTGCTAAGGCCTAGGGTTTCCTACACCTTAGTAAGTCGTTTTCCCCTAGGGTTGATGGTTGAAGCCTTGATTTACCAACACTTCACCATCAAATTCCTCTTGTCTTTGGCCATACTATTATCATATTGTTCCTTCAACTCTTGCCACTATTTTTTGACTCCATTTTCCCTATGAATGCACTAGTCTTTGACTTCTTACTTGAGTGTTTTGATCACAGCCTTCAAAATCCTTGAACAACTACTAATACCTTCTAATCCTAACCTACTAACCTCATTATTGCTACTATCCATTTGAGTTATAGTTATACTTTGCAGCATTTTAGCTTCTTTAAGCAATTGAGAGATTGGCTAATGCATGGTATTATTTGCTTCTAATGAATGTTGGTGGTATGATATTGATGATTAAATTGTTCTTGCTCATTATGAAGCATTTATAAAGAATTTATTGTGAAGTGACGTATTGTGATTATTGCTACTATACATCATTTATTGCTTCAACAATATATTATTCAATTGCTCTATTTGAGAAAGTCTTTGATTATATGAAGTACTAACCAACAAGTGATCTTGCAAATATAGTTTTATGTTGCTTTGTTCTGGGCAAGTACATTTCTAATTTTTATTATCTTTATTGGTTGTTTAGTCGGACTTTCTGATCGATGGTGACTTGTGAGAGGGAAACTTTTACCTTGACCTTTACTCTTTGCCTTCTCAAAACCCCATGTCATCGGGGACGTCTCCCCTAGGCCTACCACCCTAAATAAAAATAGACATATTGTTGAGGTGACAGTGATAGGATAGTCTCTCATGTTGCCAAGTTTGTCTTCATTTACCTTTCCTTTACATCCAAGTAAAAACCGTGTGATAACAGGTTGGAGGGATCTTAAAACTGATATTTGAAAGTTTGTGGAGTGTCTAGTTTTCCAATAGAACAAAGGTGAGGTGAGAAATACCTTGGGTCTTATAGAACCATTAACCATACCAAGTGAGTGTTGAAAAGAGGTCTCAATGGATTCTACTTAGGTCTACCAAAATCTGAAGGGAAGAATGTCATCATAGCCGTGGTGGGTAGACTCACAAAGCATGTCCATTTTTGTGCACTTTCTCACCCTTTTAAAGAAAGTATGATAGCCACAACATTCATTGAAACAATTTAAAAGCTACATGTAAATTCAGATATTATTATGAATCATAGAGATCCAATTTTCACTAGCAGTTTTTGCATTGAATTGATTTCCTATTTTGGTACTCAATTGGCTTGCAACTCCTATCATCATCAATCTGATAGGATAACTTAGATTGTGAATATATGTTTGGAAGGTTATCTATTTTTCTTTACATCTAATAAACATACAAAATGGGTCAAGTGGTTACCCTTGTCAAAATGGCAATACAAATATTCCTTCAATTTTTCATCCAAAATGTCTCTATTTATGGCACTCTATAGCTATCATGATCCATCCAATACATCACCCTTGAGAGGTAAAGCTAAGGTTCAAGCAACGAAGGATCACAACACCAACAAGAGTTTCTCCAACTATTAAAGGACAACTTGGGTAGAGCACAAAATAGGATGAAACAACAAACAGATCAACATTGTAGTGAAAGGAAATTTGAAGTGGAGGATTAGGGATTTATAAGGTTGCAACGATACAAACTAATTCCCCTCAAGCAACAAAATAAGAACAATAAATTATCAGCCAAGTACTACAATCCCTATAAGGTATTGTAGAGAATGAGAAATATGGGTTACAAATTGGAGTTGCCTCCGTCTTCACGTGTACATATAATCTTCCATGCTTCTTGTTTAAATAAGTTTATTGGGGACAAGATCCCAATTCAAACTATTTTTCTAAAGCTTAATGAAGAGAAAAAAAATCATAGTCAAACCTAAAACAATCATTGAAACTTGGATCAAGAAACTATAGGATCGATCAATTACTAAGTACTTCATCAAGTGGAAGAACCCATTAATAGAAGATGTGCCATGAAAATATGAGTTCTTCATACATAAGCATCCATAGATAATCAAATGTTGAGGGAAACGCTTGTTTGAAGGAGTGAGGCATATTAAGCCCTAGGTCTTGGGACATTACATTGCTATTGGTATATTATTGTTGGCCAACTAGGCCCATTATTTGTAATTGTGCCCTTTGTCTCCTATATATACTAGGGAGACCTAGTTTTAAAGATCATCTTATCTTGTAAATTTGATATATTGTAAAAATAGATTACGCCCTCGAAGATATTTCTTTTTCATTCACACTCTATCATTATTAAGACACGGAATTACTTATTCTCTCTATATCTTATTCTATTTGGGATATTTGGTCCATAACGTATACCAATTGAGCTAACCCTTGGGGTTGGGTGGTAACGTGTTTGTCAACACATTGACCTATTTCCAATTGTAAGTGAATGATGGTGGCATGCCGAGCATCCTAAGTCAATATTCATTGTATTACTAAACAATTTTTCATATATTATTTCTTTTTGCATTTTCTTATACTCTAGAATTTTAAGTATGGTTTCCACGAGTAACATGTATCAATGAGTAGGAAGTTGTGTCACCTACATTAGTGTTTATAGGAATGTCAAGTCACCTATGTCAGTGAGGATGAGTCAAGTAGGAATATGGAAACTATGATTTATACTATTATTGAATATCGTGTTCATATATAAATACACTAGTTAACACATGTACCAACTCATGCTTTTCTTTCACTTCACACCCATGCCAAATAGTGTGCCAAATCCACATGCACATTATGTGATTGTGCAAGTGAGATGCTAAATGGATGATGCACCTAATAATTTGAGAAAATGAGCAAACACCCTCACAAAAGGACAAGTTTTCAAAAGCTAGTCGACAAGGCAAGGTGGCAAACTAGTAAACTATAAATGTCAAAAGGAAGATGTGGAGGACAAGAAACAAAAACATGTTAAATGTCAAGGAAATTGGCACTAGGTATGTATACAACTCTTGATGAGAAGGAAAATGGGGGTGATAAGGTATGGAAGTTATTGAGTGCCAAGGTGATAAGATTAGTTGACAAGTTCCAATGAGATGAGGAGGATGTCAAATGAAGTGGATGAGATGGAAAGAGAACAAGTTGGAAATAATGCTAGTAGATATTCCTTAGATACCTACCAAAAAAAATAGTAAAATCCAAAAGAGAAACAAGATAAATGATTGAATCCTCACAAAAAATGGTAAGTTATACAGAATAGTATGGAAAGGGCTAAAGAGCCAAATCCAATTTTCCCATCGAACAAGAGTTTCCTTATGGATGCAAATGAAACAAAGGAAATAGTAAGTTATATATTCTATGAAATAAGTAGCCACGATGTGTATATTCCAGTGTCGCTACACTAGCTTTGAGATTTGGGTGTGGGTCGGGTATCACAAAAAATACAAAAACAATTATTTAACATATCATATTATAATCTAATCTAATATAGAATAGAGAGTATGGCAATTTTATTTTTTTGGTATCTGCGTTACACTTGTATTAATATATATATTATCTCCATCATAGGGAGTTTATGCCCCTCATAAAAAAGTCATGATAGGTCCTTGTTATGGGGGGCATTGGCCCATATAACTAGATCTACTACCCTTCCATAACATCTATTACAAATTCATCAATCTGCATCATTGGGATCTCCTGATTACAAGGAGTGTTGACCTTCTTAATAGGCATATCCTTCTTACATGTGTTGATGACCCCTTGTAATAGAAATATCCATGTTATGTGGGTCAATGACCCCGGTAACAAGCTCCATTATAGAGAGCTAGTGGTGTTCCCCTCACTAAGGATGCACCCTCAAGATAGGTTGCGTCATTCCAATTGGGTGTGAGAGGGACACACCCTAGTCCACATTGTGCATGTACCACACTTTGGTCCATATTGTAAATGCACAAAGTGTGGTGCATGCACAATGTGGACTAGGTTAATGACCCCCATAACAAGCTCTAATATAGAGCATTGGGGGTGTTCACTTAACTAAGAATGTGCCCTCAAGATAGAGTGTATCATTCTACACTTGGGTGCACAAGGGACACACCCTAATCCACATTGTACATGCACCACACCTTGGTCAACATTGTGAAGGCATGAGTGTGGTGCATGCACCACACCTTAGTCCACATAGTGAACACACAAGTGTGGTGCATGCACCATGTGGACCAAGGTGTGTCCCTATCATCCCTAGTTCTCTATAACAAATAATGTTACAAGGGTTGTTGACCTATGTAACAAGGATGTACCTCTTATGGGGAGTGTGACCCTCTCTCCTCGTGCAGGTTACTAATCCTCACAAGAAGAAGATCTGTGTTACATGGTTCAATGACCCCTATGATAGGATCTATTACAAATAATTGAGGATGTTCTCATAACTAGGGATGCACCTTCATGCTAGGGTGTATTGTCCTATAATTGGGTACAATAGGGATGCACCCTAATCTAAATTTTTCACACCCTACACTTGGTGCATGCATGTTGGCTATGTTATAGAACAATTTGTAGGTTGGGAAAAGCCCGACCCAACCATGGAACAAGTGCTACAACTTGGTAATCCTACACCCAATGTCACCTCGTTGTAGGTCTCTCACTTCAAGGGTGACTAGGTCACTCTAGAGAGGCGATCTAGGTGACCCTAGGGGGATTGAGATGGAGATGGAAGGAAATGAAGCCCTATAGTTCAAGTATATGTGGAGTGAAAGGTGGAAATATATGCCTTTCAAGTCAAGTAATTGTTTCCCCACAGGTATAACACTTCTCCAGATAGTTGTACCTACTCGAGACACAAGGAAAGACACTTTGCAATAGTATATGTTCATTGGATCAGCAAGTTAAGCTTGTTGTCCCTAATTTTCAGAAGTAGATAACAGTATATATCAGCAGGTAAATGGTACTATAATCTGCCCAATAAATTCTAAATATCAAGTAGAAAATGAAAGAGAAAAACGAGTAAATGACTAGCTAAACTCAAGACGAAAAACCAATATACTTAGCATAAAACATAAGGTTTTTGTAAACATGTGTCTGCACCAAATTATATCAGCCTTATGGATGTAACATTCAATGTATTACAGAAATAAAATCAGCCACTGAAATATCCTCAAACTTTTCCAAAAAGTGTGTTGGACCAAGGAGAACAAGTGTGCAAACTTTGAGCAAAATCCAATGGTTGATAAGAGAGTTATTCAAGCAAGTAAGTTAGGGTTTCTGCAGCCCTAGTGGTTGAAGATGAAATTTTGTAACAGCAGCAATAAGTACCCCCTATATGGGGATGCCCTAGTGGTTGTGAGGTGCCCAAGGAACAATGAAAACAATCCACTTTGCAAGAAGTAAAAATGATCAAAAATCATGTTTCTCAATGCAATATTTTATTTCTTCAATACAACAAATCAATGACTAGTGCCTTTATTGTTGGGTTAATGGAGTCATAAGGATCTTAGAGAAGCTACATCCTTGGGGTTGTATCTAGGGTTTAATCTAAGAGGGTGTATTCCCTTATACTTCTCTTAGCAAACCCTTAATCAATGAGATGATGCAAATAAATTGATGAAGGCTATGGTGGGGGTGGATGCCCTTATATTTCCTACCTAGCTCCTAGCATAAAAATACTTGAATTGAATAAAATGATAGCAAGAAAGCAAAAACCATACCAAGATCAAGAGAAATGATAAGACAATTCACCACAAGCGCTAGGAAGAATCATCCAAATCTAGTGCTAGGCCTTCCTCCATCAACCATTCATAACATAGCCATAAACAAGTGCACAAAAGCTAAAAGATCCAAGAGGGATAAAAATTTTAGACCAAGTCTCTAACAAGAGGGAGAGTTATGATTCAAAATGAGATCTTGTGATCTCTATTTATACTAAAAGTAGCTAACATAGTTTTTCCACAAATTAAGGAGTAAAAGACAAGATTAGGGGTCAACAACCCTAATCTTGCCCCCTTCGCAAAACAATATTAAACAATTCACTTAAAATTTCATCTTTTGCACAAATTAAACCCTAATTTAAGAGGATGTCACCCCTTTAAGGGACGTTTTTAACCTTTGAGGAGGTCATTGGTGTTGGAGAAGCATGGAAGGGCCTCCAAAGGCCATGTGTCAAGAATCTAGGCACTCATATCATGGTGAAGACTCTTCTCCTCCTCAAATTTCCATGTGTCAAAGAGTGGCACCTAACCACCATGCCCTAGCCCTCCAATATAATGACATCAAGCTCAAAAATGGAACATTTTTCCTCTCCTGGGAAAATCATTTTGCAAGTACGGGGTGGGATAGGTTTTCCAAGTCATCATCAAGGACATCCAAGTCTGATCTCTCTCATCTGGCATGCGGGCCCCTAGCATCCAACCTATGGGCTTGTAGCCCCATGGAAGCACAAGTTAGGATTGTTCTCCCAAAATTGTCCACTAGCTAGGTCCTGGAAAGACAAATGAGCACACCCTCCAAGGATTTTAAGTCATACATCATGATAAGTGAACCCAATCAATAAATAAGTCATCTAAGCATGTGAATCAAATATCACCATATCAAAC
The DNA here is from genome assembly GCA_000966675.3 of Picea glauca. NCBI lineage: Eukaryota > Viridiplantae > Streptophyta > Pinopsida > Pinales > Pinaceae > Picea > Picea glauca. Next base: position 8,400 of record JZKD02S0429224.1, read on the forward strand.
AATTAACAATTGAAAGACACTATGTGACTTGTCAAGCTTAAGTATGGGAGGGTTGACGAGGTGTCCTATTGTGTAGATATTTCCCTAGGTCGAGGAGAGCTTCCAAGAGGTCCCTCTATAAGCCGTGTAAAGTGTATGAGGTGGATGGGGTCAAGAATCAATGGGAATAGGGCTCATGACATACTAGGGGTCATAGTGTCTCATTCATGTGTGCCTTTATAGAGGGTGTGTGGTACCTTCGTCCGCAATGCACTTTTTCCAAGCCCAACATTTACCTTTTATCTTTATTTTTTTACATTTTCTTTCATAACAGCATCAGGAGAGGTTGAAGGTCACTGCCTTGGCATGGTGACTAGGTGGTGGCAATGTCACCCACAAATACCTAATGGAAATGAGAAGGTTGGCTCGTGATGAGACCTCCTTTATCTCAGCCATGCAACTGAGATTCACTACCCTGGTTTTGTGACTAGATGATGACAATGTCATACCACTAGATATCCATGGGCGTGATAGGTCGGCTTGTGATGAGGCCCCTTATCCTTCAACTAGCCTTTTAAGAATTTATTTATTATATTGTGGGTCCCCTTTATTTAAAGATAAGTGTTTCATTTATTTCTTGGGTGATCCCTGGATGAAGCATCTGGAAGGTTTATATGAGGATTTTATCTTTTACCCAACCCCAACCCCTCTGGTCCTTTAGCCCCTTCTTCCCATAAAATGAGGGACAACCCCTTCTTAGGTCAATATACCCTAAAATCCCAAGAGATAAGGAAATGGAGGGGAATAATGATGGAAAGTGGTAAGTATGTTCGGAAATGGTACAATTGCTCATTAAGGGATTTCCCAGTAGCAAACCCATTCCCAAATAAGACCACTTACTAGGGCACAATGTCAACCACTAAGGTGAAGCAGGGAAAAAGGCCTAATGTCCAAGCACAAATAATGAAATATAGAGAAATCTAAGATACAACATAATCAAATGTCTTAGATATTGAAATGATTCTCACCATAATACTGACTTGTACCTCATGGAGCAAGGCCCACTACCTTTCGGAAGCCAAATAGTGTGGTGGATGCCATTTGTAAACCTATGATCATCTGTGTTGGTGAGTGGGTTTTCCATCTATGCAAAGGGTAGTATTGTTCATCATGTCATCTCTAAACACTCCATATTTTCAATCGGAGGGCCTCAAGACATATTCTCCTTAGTTATCCACAAAATAGGGATAACATTTGGCTCCTACTTGGGGACATGTGCTCATCGTAGAGTGCATGAAAACCGCAGCATCTCCTGGTAGACATGTGCCTGGAAGGAAACATCAAACTGTTAAGTGCAGGATGGCCTACTCATCCTTGTTCTCATATGATCAAATCCAAACCAACTAAGCTAGAAAAAGAAAATTTTGACATTTTTTTTTAATTCTAAACTAACCATGCAATCAATATGCAAGTAGAGTAAAATTAAAATGAAATGCATCTAAACTAGTATGAGCAATCAAGATGCAAAATGCAGGAAATCAAAATGACTTATTTACTTACTTGGGGCACAAGCCTTGAAGAAGTCATGTGACTTGGATGTGAACCTAGAGAATAGACCCATCTATTGGTAATGAAATATTTCTCCTGTCTAATGTTGTCAGATAGTACTTTTCTTTGTCATAATTATTTATGATGACGTAAGGTCCAAACCATGAATTGTTATCTTTTTGTTCATATATGGGTTTTCCCTTTCTTTTGTCCCACATTAGCACAAGACTTCCTTCATCGAAATCAATGCAAGGTGTATTCTCATCGTATGGAGGCTTTGTGTGGACTATATTTTTTATGATTTCTTCAAGTTTCTTATCTTTCTTTTGTATAATATGAATAGATTATGGCTCCTTATTATGGTACTGTGCAACCTTCTTTTTATCTTTCCATGGGAGAAACATCTCTACTGCATCTTCCTGCATGAAGGGTAACTCGGATGGATCATACTCAAAAATATGTGAAGGTATATCAGGGTAGTCTTCATTGACATAGTTGGGCCCCTTTAGATTCATCACATGTGTGTCTTTTTTGTCCATGTTATCCAAGATCACATGTGTTCCATCGCCCATGGGAATATATGCATGTGTAAGGTTCATACTAAGGAAACCTCCAAGGGCTGAGGACCAGGTCCTTGGCAAGAGAATCGCACATGCATCAGGGACATTGATCACTAATATATCCATGAGGATGTCGATATATGGAAAATATATCAAAAATACCTCAATTTCTTCACATACTCCCAAGACCTTAACTCTTCTTGAATCAATACCACAAACATTTTCATAAGTTTGGGTTGTCTTTAAATCAATTTGTTTCATTACCTTCAAAGATATGACATTTGTTGAGGCCCCTGAATCAAGCATGCAGTTGTTCAAGCAGAGGCCATTCATGCCTAATGAGAGATAGAAAAGAGGGTTCTTGTCTTTTGGCCGATCGAGATACATAGTGTTTAATACGATGGAAAGATCCTCTTTCTCAGTTGGCACCTATAATATCCTTAAAAATTCCCTTTTTACGGAAATGATCTTACACACCTCTGTCACTGGAACTATCATATTCAATTTTCCAAACATGTTTGCAACATCTATATTCAATTGAATGTCATCTATAGGAGTTGGATTAGGAAGTGTTATCGCACAATCTGTACTTTCCCAAAGCCCAAGGCAATTACGAGAGATTGGCATAACAAACAGGATATCCTATCATTGTCACCTTAATAGGAAATCCCCACTTTTTAGGGATAGGTAGGGTCTACCCCAGGGGAGGCATCCCCAGTAACCTAAAGGGATGGAAAGTTAGGGTTATGGTCAAGATATATTCCCCGCTCTCATTGGTTACCAAAGTCACTAAGTCGAAGTCTAAAATATGAGGTTAATGAAGTGTTTGATGTACCTGCCCGGAACAAGACAATATAGCATGCATATACAATAATTCCAAGTACAAATATGATAATAACACCCCAATAGACAATGGACAGTGAAAATAAGTCTAGATGATATAAAATTCTAGGATTTAATAAGTTTACAAGAGAAATTAATAAATTATAACAACTGCAATAAAAGTTATTCGGAATTGCTTGAAAAGACATTGAAAAGATAGCATTTACTAATCATAATGATCATCAAATTTCATAAGCATCTTCTGAAGTGTTTAGCTAGCATTCAAAGTCAATTATGCAGAAAATTTGTTGCAGCTAGATGGTTGTAGCAAACATTTATAACAACAATAAGAAAGTTAGAGATCTAAGCTAAATTAGCGTTAGATTTAATTAGTAATAGCTTAAGAGAATAGTGTTTGAGAATTTGATCAACCTTCCAACAAAAGAGAGACAAGAGACTAGTGACTTTAGGGTTTATGGAGTCAATTATATAAACACATTAACTTGGAGAGACAACAATGATTATATTTGTCTAAAAGATAACAAGGAGGAAGCTTGAGAAGCAGTACCTTAAGTTCTCAAGCACCAAGCCTCAAAGAGAAGGTTCAACTAGAGTGTAGGCACTTATAGGCCTTAGTGATTTCTCTCATCCTTAGACTATTGAAAACTATTTAATGCAATAAGAACTAGACAAGGCTTCCAAAGTGATAGCACTTTAGGGCTCTAGAATTTTGTCTAGACAAGATCTTCTTAAGCAAAAATAGCAAAATAAAGAGCAAGAAAGAAGCACCTTATGTTTCTTACTCCTAGGGTTTCAAGCAAGCAATTCCATAATCTTACATATGAACAAGTAAACATGCCATATACATTTATAATGAAATGAAAATTTCATATTTACTTACTTCACCAAGAATAATCAAGCATAAACACCCTAGATTTGCAAAAATTTCACTAAGAAATGATCCAAAATGCATCCAAAATAGCCTCCAAGCAAGTGTGCCTTAGTAATTTCATCCAATAACCCCTTTAGGGAGAACATTTCAGTCCCCCCTCTTGTGAGAGGTGATTTGTGATGTAAAAATGAGAGCACTTTATGTTTATTTATACAAAATTTTGACATTTAATTAATTTTCAGGTCAAAATAAGCTCGACTCGGCCAATTTACAATAAAATTCAATTCTCCCATAATAAAAATTAATTAGCATCTAAACACGCCTCTAAGGGTAACGACATTCCCTTCTAGGGTGACGTTGAGGCCTAATTGTGGAATGTTGAGCCTAAAATGTAGGGTGTTCTGCCTCCAAAGGCCCCAGATGATGCCCACACATGTCGCCAGGCTCATAAATTCCTCCAAAACAAAATCCCTAGATCTAGATGAAGTCTATGGTCATGATGGTGACATCCAAGGCCCTCGAGGGCCAACTTCCATGTGGAAGAGAAAGGTCCCCCTGGGTCTAGGTCTGTCAGGGTGCCTCCGAAGGCAACGCCCTTCTTTTCCCTAGTGAAAATCTTCAATTTCTTCTTACCCCTGGTTGGAGTTGCAGCATCCATCTGTGGGATATAATCCCCCATGAAGGTCCAAGCTAATCATTCCCTCATGTGTACCTATCCATCGGGAAACGTCCTGCAGCAACAACAAGTACACCCTCTAGGGGTTCATAAGTCACAGGGATCATAGCATGTAAATCATATCCAATAATTAAATTACCCAAACATGTGCATCAAACCCCCCATAACCCAAACAAATTTTCAAAGATGCTATGCAAATTGAAAAGTTAGGTTTGGAGAAGGTCTCAGGGTGTCATATTGGGCTAACCTCTCTTAATTTTGGGGTGTTTCCCAGGTGGGATCTAATCTAAGTCATGTAAGTGTATGAGGTGGCATAGGGTAAGTATAGAGGGCGATTTGCACCTTGTCATAAATGCAATTGTTTCCTAGACTAGTCATTACCTTTTATTCTTAGTTTTATTTATTTTGATATTTTTCTTTTTTTCTTCGAGGGAATAGTTAAGGGACATTGTTTTGGCTTGATGACCATAGGTGACAGCGTTATCCACAAACATTTCATAGAAATGAGAAGGTCGGCTCGTTATGAGACCCCCTTTATCTTGGCTATGTCACCAAGAGCCACTACCCTAGTTTGGTGACCATATAGGTGGTAGTGTCATACCACTACATGCCCATGGGCATAAAAGGTCATCTCGTGATTTGACCTCCTATCCATCAACTAGTACCTTGAGTGTTTTTGGATCTTATGGGTCCCCTTTTCTTACTGAGAAGTTTTTCAAAGCTTTCTCGAGGATCCCTGGGTGAATCATATCAAAGGTTTCAACATTGGATTTTAACTCTTTCCATCTACTTTTACCATATGGGCTTTTAGCCCCTTCTTCCCACAAGGTAAGGTACAACCCTTCCTAGCATAGCCAATCCAAAGGCCCAAACAAGGATAGAGGGAATGGAAAGAATAAGGATGGAAAGTGGTAAGTATGGAGGGAATGGACAATGATGTTTCAAAGACCCACCCAATAGAAACCCATCCTAAAGGGAAACCAACTTACTAGGGAATTGTGCTACCCTTCCAGGTATAAATGAGACAAAGAGCATAATTTCCAATCAAACGTCATGAAATGAAGAAGGATTCAATACAACATATTCATGTACTTTAAAAATCAGAGTAATACATACCATGATACCCGGACTCATTACCTCATGGAGAAAGACCCGCTGCCTCTTCAGGACCAGGCTAGCGGGATTGATACTCTTGTTGGTGATGAATGGGTTGCACTGAAGAAAAGAGGGGCCCTCTGGGGCCATGCTCAAGTCATCTGGATCTTGGTACTCCATGTCTAGAACTTGTGGGCCTCGAGACATGATCTCCTTAGTTATCCCTAGGCTAGGGAATAACCTCTGGCTCCAACTTGGGGACATGTGTTAACCGTAGAGCGCATGAGAACCTCAGGATCTATGGTATGACCTGTGCCTACTAAATCTCAACAAAGGATATTAGTAATCCCTAGGGTGGTGATATCACCCCTTTTCCATAAATGATATAATAAACAAATAAAGAGCATCTATAATCTAGCATATGATCATGAGAATACATATATACATAATGAAAAAAGATAATATGAAAATGAAACAACAACTATGCTAAAATGATATGCAATGGCATGTACAATGGATGCAAATGCCTACCTATCCTAACTCACATGTACTTACCTATCAAATTCTAGGTATAAGCATACAACCAGTACAACCACGCTAGTAATGTATCATAACACCTGCTTATGTGATTCATCATAAACCAAAACAATGAAAAGTTAAGCACAAGATAAACATGAGTTAGAGCATCCATTGTATCATAGGAAGTCGTAAAGTATAGCTCATGGAAGTGGGAGGGAGGGACAAAATCATGCCAAGTCACCCTTCTAGAAAATTGATCAATCTGTCTTAGAAAAGGATCGTGAGAGGTAAAGGACTCAAAGGTGTGGCTCAAAGAGTCTGAGGGTTTACTATCTTGGACGTCATCACTCCCTGGGGTATGAGAAGGGATTAACAAGAACTTAGAGGGAAACTGACAACTTCTCAGGGGAAAACTGAAAGATTGAGATAATAAACTTCTTAACGAATTCAACCTCCCCTTGAATTCTAATGAAACTTTTTTCCTGAAAGAAAACTTGAAACAAGAGACATGTTCCCCAACTTCATCCTTAATGACATAACAAAGTAAAGAAATCAGAGGGAGTTGGACAACCTTGTCACAAGTATCCTACTTCATGCAAGCAACATCCTCACCTTTATCAAAATTGGAGTAAAACAACGGTTGATAATATTCTTCATAGAATAAATCCAAGTGCTCAAAGGGATACTCATCAAAATCCTCAAGGTATGACCAAAAATCATCAGGAGAACTTTGCACTGGGTCATCCTTGGGTGCTTGGGAAACTTTTGTAACTATATCATCATCTTGTTGCCAAACATCAAAATTATTAGGAACATCATATGATTGTTGTAAAGGCAACATTAGAATATATCCTTCCATATCATAAATGGGATCCTCATCAAAACCAATCACATCACACTTACATCTTCCAACATGTACAAACTCATCAATATTATCAACCATGTCACTATCTTTATTATAACATGAAGGATTTAATGCATCCAAGGGCTCCTCTAATACTTCTTCACTTTCCAAATCATAAAATAAAGCATCATCAAAACCTTGGAAAGGGAAATAACTTACCATGTTCACTTCTTGTTGTGCAAGAGCATCAAATTCTTGGATGAATTCATCAAATGGAAGAGCATCCAGTACATCATCCCCGAGACTTGTCTCTTTAATCATTTTTTCTCCTTCATAAGAAAATGAAGGACCTAGCTCTTTCAAGGGTTCCTTTACTTCTTCACCTTCTGAATCATAGAACAAAGTGTCATAAAAAATAGGGAAAGGAAAATGATTCACCTCATTCTCTTTGTCTTGTGCAGGAGAGATAGGATCTTGGAGAGCTTCATCGGATGAAGGAGTGAATAATAGTGCTTCAACCTCATAACTCACTTATTTACTCAAGTATTTACTGCATTCTATCAAATCATGGGAAAAATATTGCTCCTCTTCAAGGGGTTGAAAAGATTCTTCATAAATATTTCCTTCTATATCAAAGGGTTCCTGGTATTGAGTATGGTATACATCCCTAAGATCTTCCATAATATCAGTGGTGAATCCTTCATCCTCTAGGGATATTGCGAAATTTTGAAGGGCATCTTCATATGTCTGGCATTGTGGTTTCACAAACTCAATAAACCTACTGATGAGGTCTATGAAATATGATATACCCTTATATTTGCAACAACCCTTAATCCAATCTTGCAAAAAAGGTGGCAAGGAAAGTATGAAAAATTTTACCAGAACATCCTCCCCTTCAAATTCTATCTCACTTATGTACTTCAAGAATTATACAATGTGAGTAATTGGGAGGCCTCTGAATCTTGGAGAGTTGTTTAACCATTTTATATCAAAATAATGTGGGTATCCTTGAAAACTTTCAAAATAAATAGTCGGATACACTTGTTCCCAGAGCTCCTTGATCCCATATCTTGGAAATATCACAAAGTTGAGAGTAAGGTGGCGCCTTGGAAAAGGTCAGTGGAGTCCCCAAATATCCTTTTAAGGATTATCAAAGGGATTCAGGGAATTACCCTCAGTGGAGTCACCAGGTAAGCTTCGTAAGATTAATTCTTTGAGGGAAAGGCTTACCGAAAAAGTGTCATTGAGGAATGTTGACTCAGTGTTCCCCGGCAACGGCGCCAAAAATGTTATCGTGCAATCTATACTTGCCCAAATCCCAAGGCAAGTAAGGGATATTTGTGTAACAAACAAGATAACTTATCAATGTCGCCTTAATAGGAAATCCCCACTTTTTAGGGATAGGTAGGGTCTACCCCAGAGGAGTCATCCCCGATAACCTAAAGGAATGGAAGATTAGGGTTATGGTCAAGATATATTCCCCCCTCTTACAGGTTACCAAAGTCACTAAGTCTGTGTCTAAAAGATGAGGTTAATAAATTTCTTGATGTACGTGCCCGGAACAAGACAATATAGCATGCATATACAACAATTCCAAGTACAAATATGTTAATAACAACTCAATAGACAATGGACAGTGGAAATAAGTGCTAGCTGATATAAAATTGCAGCAATTAATAAGTTTACAACAACAATTAATAAATTGTAACATTTGCAATAAAATCTCTTCAGAATTGCTTGAAAAGATAATGAAAATATAACATTTACTAAACAAAATGATAATCAAATGTCATAAGCAACTTTTGAAGTATTTATCTAGCATTGAAAGTCAATTATGCAGAAAAATGTTTGCAGCTAGATGGTTGTAGAAAACATTTATAAAAACTGCAAGAAAGTTAGTGATTTAGGCTAAATTAGTGTTACATTTAATTAGTAATAACTTAAGAGAATAGTGTTTGAGTGTTTGATCAACCTTCCAACAAAAGAGAGACAAGAGACTAGTTCCTTTAGGATTTATGGAGTCAATTATATCATCACATTAACTTGGAGAGACAACAATGATTATACGTGTCTAAAAGATAACAAGGAGGAAGCTTGAGAAGTAGTACCTTAAGTTCTCAAGCACCAAGCCTCAAAGAGAAGGTTCAAATAGGGTGTAGGATATTCAAGGCCCTAGTGATTTCTCTTATCCTTAGACTCTTGAAAAATATTCAATTCAATCAGAACTAGACAAAGCTTCTAAAGTGCTAGCACTTTAGGGCTCTAGAAGTTTGTTTAGACAAGATCTTCTTAAGAAAAACAATCAAAATAAAGAGCAAGAAAGAAACACCTTATGTTTCTTACTCCTAGGGTTTCAAGAAAGCAATTTCATAATCTTACATATGAACAAGTAAACATACCATAGACATTTATCATGAAATGAAAATTGTAGATTTACTTACTTCACCAAGAATAATCAAGCACAAAAACCCTAG
>JZKD02S0429235.1:0-17808 GCA_000966675.3 Picea glauca
TGAGCCCTGCATAGCTCAACCAACCATAGCCCCTTTCAGGTGGGGTTGGGATTCCAACCATTGGGTCCCATAGATTTTTCAATTCCCCTTGCACTCACCTCGACCGACTCATCTCTTGCTCCAACTAAAGCTGACAAAACCACCCGGTTCATTGAGCGGATCCAACACATCCACCAATAGGTTTAGGAGATCTTATATAATTCCAATGACAAGTACAAGTAGTGCCATGATCAACATCGGGTGCCACATAAGTTTCAGGTGGGCGACAAAGTTTGGTTGCACTTGCAGAAAGAATGCCTTATAGGACCCCATCGGACGCTTCACCCACTCCGTTATGGGTTGTACACCATCACCAAGGCTATGGGGGATAATGATTTTGAGCTCAACATTCCTCCTTTCCTTGGCCTCCACCCAATGTTCAACGTGGATCTCCTTTGGCCTTATTTCCCACCATTATTGGACACCTAAAACGTAGTAGAACATATGACACCAACAGATCTCAACCCCAACTGCATACAATAGGCCTCTAATGATCAAATTGTGGACACACAGATCAAGGGCACTCAATAGCAAAGGATCCAACTTTATTGAGTCGACAAAGTAGGGCAACTCCTACACCAAGGCAAGTGGCTCACCTGAGGCCAAATTTAGCATAAATTTCTTCATCTGATGGGGGAACTCAACGCAATGGATACCATTTCTTCCTAAGGAGGGGGGATTGATCTAGGTGGATATCAGTGGTCACCCACCTTTTCCAGCTGGCTCAAAACAACTTTCTAACAATTTTGGTAATTTACTATTTTTAGCAGTTTTTCGGGTCCTGAACTTTCGGAGCCGTTTTGAGGCCCTACACGATGTTTTTTTGGGTATGTTGCTGGAAACATATGTATTTATCGGACATATATTTCCAATGGGCTATCGTACACCTAAATCGAATATAGTATGAAAAAGTTACGACCTCGGGAAGTTGATGTACTAACTTACCCAAACGGGGCCCACATGACTTTTGTCGCTTCATCTCCTAGGGTTAGGTTTTTGGATGTCTAGGGTTTTTTACACTCTTTTTTATTGTAAAAAGGATTTCAAATCCTCATTTTAATCATATTCTCAAGAACGAGCACAATCATCACATATCTTCTCAGAGATAAGCCACCAGTATTCCAGCAAGCTTGTTTTTCGTTGCATTTTACAGTTTTAGCTTATTTCCTTATTGAATAGAAAACCATTTTTACTGCATCTCTATTATTCTGTGTTAAGCATATGTTAATAATCTTTATTCATTTCCTTCTACTCATAAAATATGTATCAGTGGTATCAGAGCGGTCTTCTCCTTGTCGTCTTAATGCATGTCCCCAACAAGGTCAGAGTTGAAAGAATTGGGTCTCGAGCTTGTTTCTCTTGAGGACCAAAGCTCTTGCACGCCCAAGAGACCTCTCATGGAAGGAGAAAATAAAGATGATGGGAGATGAGATCCTTTCAAAATGTTTCTTGAGGAAGCCCTCACACAATAGAGGATAAATATGATGGATATTTTCGCACAAATCCTTCGACGACTACCATCAGGCAACGCATATTCTTCGAGCGGAGGCGCCGCCCCCTTCAAGGTACAAATAAACTTTGATATTCATGTATTTGAATGTTAGATAGACGCAGATGGTGTAGACAAGTGGTTGAATCTAATATAAGAGTATTTTTTTGTCCATAACTTTTCGAATAGAGAAAATATTACTTTTTCACTTCTCAAAGTCGTTCCCCATGTCAAAGATTGGTGGGAAATTTTCTGTGAGCAAAAGGAAACTGAGGAACCCTCGTTATTTACAGTCATGACCACCTGGGAATCATTCAGGGATTCTATTAAGGAACAATACTACCTTGTTGGAAGTTATGATGACTTGTATACCAAATGGATCACACTGCGGAAAGAAAGAGACTAAGCAGTGCTAGAGTTCACAAATATCTTCCATACCTTGCACACCAAGCTGGGTATCAACGATTTAGAGCGACATATGGTGCTCAATTATCATGGTGCTCTGCATAGATACATCTAGATCAAAATGGAATTTATGTACAACTTGTCCTTGGGCGCGGCCTACCGATATGTCGTCAAAATTGAGTATAATCTCAAACAAAAGATGCGGCAATTTGGGCCCGGGAACCCCTTGCAACAAAATCTAGGAAAGGGCGGCCCCAACCCACAGAACAAAGGATAGAGAAAAGATGGACAGTATCAGGACAACCAGTCCAAGCCAAAATCAAAGAAGGACACTAGAAAGACAAAGAAAGATACCGGGAAGTGGTGCGACTTCTATAAGAGCCCTTGGCATAACATTGCTGACTACTGCTCAAAGTAGTCGTTGGTGGCCGAAGTGAAAGCCTCTAAATCAGATGCGGGTTCTGACTCTGATTTAGAACCAGAAAGGGGAAGACGAATCATTGAGGTGGAACCCAGTGCCATTGATTCTACCACCAAGCTCCAACCCGATGAACCAGACGAGCCATAAGAAGGAGAGCACCTCTTCCATTCATAGATGTGGGTAAAATGCACCCCGTTGCGCTTCATCATTGATAGCGGTAGCTAGAAGAACCTCATCTCAGTAGAGGTTTTCAAGCATCTGGCCTTTCCAACAAAGCCACACCCACAACCTTACACCATTGGGTGGCTCCACCAAGGAAGCAATCTACGCGTCAGCCAACAGTGTTGATTGTCATATGGAATCAATCCCTTCAAAGACGAGGTATTGTGAGATGTCACTCCTCTTGAAGTTTGTGATGTTCATTTGGGCCAACCTTATTTATGGAAACGTCATGTTGTATATGAGTCTAGGCCTTGTAGTGTTATTATTACTTTGAACATGAAATTGTACAAGATACCCAAGGCAGTCCCACCTAGTGTTATTTTCTTGATCTCTGCCAAGCAATGCAGGAAGGTCATCTCTCAGACGGGGAATTTTGTCTTCTTCGTGATTTGCTCTCGGAATGAGTGATAGATCACAACCACATCTAGGGTCTCTGCGGTTGACCTCTCTACATAGCAGAAGCAAGTAGATAATATCGTTGAAGAATACTCATATATATTCTCCTCACCTACTGGGGTACCTCTGCACTATCAATTCAAGCACCCCATCGATCTGACCCTCGATGCACCACTGCCCAATGGGCCCGTCTATCGTTTCTCTATGTTAGAGAGTGAGGATATCAAGAGACAGATCCAAGAACTGCTCCACAAGGGGCACATCTATCCCATCTCATCACCTTGCGAGAGCCCAATCATACTGGTACAGAAGAAAGATGGAACCTGACGACTCTACATTGATTATCGGGCCTTGAATAAAATCACAGTCAGAAACTAGTACCCAATTCCCCAAATCGATGACCTCCTTGATCAACTCACAGGGGCCAAATACTTTAGTAAGATCAATCTGAAGTTTGGCTACCACCAAGTCCCGATAGAACAGACAGATGTATGGAAGACCGCCTTCAAGTCAAAGGAAGGCCTTTTTGAATGGTTGGTCATGCCCTTTGGTTTGACAAATTCTCCAGCCACTTTTACGAGGATGACGGATGATATCCTGTGATCATTCACTAATACTTTTGTAGTGGTTTATCTGGATTACATTCTCATTTACAACAAGTCTTGGGCAGAACATTTGCAGCATTTCAACAGGTTATGCACACCCTGCGGCATCACAAGCTATACGCCATCTTGGAAAAATGCTCCTTCGGTATGAACAGGGTCCATTACCTAGGCTATATCATTGATAAACATGGCGTACATGTGGATCCATCTAAGATCCAAGTATTTCGTGACTGGCCAGCCCCAACCGCACTCACTGAGCTTCAGAGATTCTTGGGCCTTGCCAATTTCTACCATAGGTTCGTGTTGGGATTCTCCCATATTGCATAGGCCCTCAACAAAATAACCATGGGTGGTGGTAAGGAAAAATTTGCGTAGGGTCGGTCCCAACAACAAGCATTCGATGATTTGAAGCAGCATTTGTGCTCAGCCCATCACTTTCACTACCAAATGAGATCGATATAGATGCTTCAGATTATGTTGTGGGCATCGTTCTCACTCAGCATGGCCACCTCATGTCCTATCATAGTGAGACACTATCATATTTTGTATGTAAGTACCCTACTTACAACAAAGAAATGTAATCCATTGTGCAAGCCTACCGCTAGTGGAGACATTACATTCTTGGAAATGAGACAATCATCCACACTGATCATAAGCCATTGTAGTTCATGCAAACAAAAGGAAAATTACAGAATGAACGCCATCAAAAGTGGTACACATACTTACAACAATTCCACCTCAACATCAAGTATAAAACATGAAGCACCAACTACATCTCTAATTGCCTCAGTAGACTGCTAGTCGCGACACTCACCACGGTGCTAGACTCTTACGACCATGAGACCTCTGGATGGCCCCAACTCTATGAGATAGACCCGAACTTCGCGAACACCTACCAAATATTGGGTGAAAATGCAGTTGTCAATAATTTCCATATTCAGGAGGGGTTGTTGTGTCATCTGGGCCATATCTGCATTTCATCAAGTGAGCGAGCGAAGATGATATAGGAATCCCACTATAGTTGGGTGGCAGGGCAATTCGACATCAAAAAGATAGTGGCGATGCTACAAAAACATTTCTACTGGCCGAAACTTTGATAGGAGGTCAACAAGTATATCATTTCCTACACTGCCTACACTATTTCCAAACCATCCACTAAGAAACAGGGCATGTACACCCCTCTTCCTACTCGTGACACACCATGGTAATCCATATCAATGGCCTACATGTCGGGCCTCTCATCCACCAAGCGGGGAAATGACTGTGTTTTTGTGGTTGTTGATCGCTTTTCTAAAATGGCAATTCTGGTTGCCTGGAAGAAGAGCATCACAACATAAGCCACTTCCAAGCTCTTCTTTGAACGAGTCTGGGTACATTTTGGAATCCCACAAACCATTGTCTCATATCGGGACAGTTGATTTCTCAGCACATTTTGGTCGAGCCTTTGGTCACTGCTGAACACGAATCTCACCAAATCCATGACCTTCCACCCCCAGACAGATGGCCAAACCGAAGTCGTAAATCGAATGATAGTGCATATCTTGCGCATGTATAATTCCAAGTACCCTCACACATGGGATGAGATTCTTCCCTATGTCCAACATAGCTACAATCGATCCCTGCATAGCTCAACCGGACACAACCCCTTTCAGGTGGGGTTGGGATTCCAACCATTGGGTCCTATAGATGTTCCACTTCCCCTTGTAGTCACCTCAGCCGACTCATCTCCTACTCCAAATGAAGCCAAAAAATCCACCCGGTTCATTGAGCGAATCCAGCACATCCGCCAATAGGTTCAAAAGATCCTATAGAAGTCCAATGACAAATACAAGCAACGCCATGATCAATATTGGGTGCCACATAAGTTTCAGGTGGGTGAAAAATTTTGGTTGCACTTGTAGAAAGAACGCCTTAAAGGACCCCATCGGAAGCTTCGCCCACTCCATTATGGGTCGTACACCATCACCAAGGCTATGGGGGATAATTCTTTTGAGCTCAACATTCCTCCTTTCCTTGGCTTGCACCCAATGTTCAATGTGGACCTGTTTCGACCTTATTTCCCACCATTATTGGACACCTCAGACGTAGCAGAACAATTGACACCAACAAAGCTCAACCTTGACTGCATACAATAGGCCTCCAGTGATCAAATTGTGGACACACAGATCAAGGGCACTCGACAACAAAAGATCCAACTTTATTGAGTTGTCAAAGCAGGGCAGCTCCTGCACCAAGGAAAGTGGCCCACCCAGGGCCAAATTCAATAGAAATTTCCTCATCTGATGGGGGAACTTAATGTAATGGAGACCATTTCTTCCTAAGGAGGGAGGATTGATCCAGGTGGATATCAGTGGCCACCCACCTTTTCCAGTTGGCTCAAAACAACTTTCTGACAATTTTGGTAATTTATTATTTTTAGTAGTTTTTCGGGTCCTGAACTTCCGGAGCCATTTTGAGGACCTAAATGACGTTTTTTTGGGTATGTTGCAGGAAATAGTTGTATTTCTCGGGTATATATTTCCAATGGGCTATCGTACGCCTAAAACATAGATGGTATGCAAAATTTACGACCCTAGGAAGTTGATGTACTGACTTACCCAAACGAGGCCCACATGACTTTTTGGCGCTTCATCTCCTAGGGTTAGGTTTTTGGATGTCTAGGGTTTTTGACACTCCTGTTTATTGTAAAAAGGATTTCAGAGCCTCATTGTAATCATCTTCTTGCGAATGAGTGAAACCATCACATCTCTTCTCAGAGATAAGCCGCCACCATTCCAACAAGCTTGTTTTCCATTGCAGTTTACAGTTCCAGCTTATTTCCTTATTGAATAGAAAACCAATTTTACCGCATCTCTATTATTCTGTGTTAAGCATCTGTTAATAATCTTTAGTCATTTAGTTCTTCTCATAAAATCTGGATCATAGATCCTGAGAGGGAAGAAAACAAAACATAATCTTCAATTTATTCTTTAGTCACCTTCTTGGGTGGCTCATCATCTTCAACTGCATGGGCATGATGTCTTTTGTTATTTCTCTTCTTGTATTCTTCCCTTCTGGCGGGACAATTATTAGCAATGTGTCCCATCTTATCACAATGATAACATTGATAAGAGGAGAAATATTTTTCCTTTATTTGACCCTTATGATATTTATGGAATCTCTTTGGAGGGTGAGATTCTTTATGGAAGTGGGTGAATCTATTTGGGGAATGATATTCTTTATGAAGGTGGGTCTCCTTTTGGAAATGATACCTTTTCTTTCCTCCTTTAGCATGAGCAGCTAGGGCTTGATCTTCATCCCTTAATAGTACGACTTCTTGGTTGGCTACTCTTGCTTCTTCTTGAACACGTTCTTCCCATAGTCTATCAAATTGGAGTTTCTCTATTCTTGCACAGATAGTTTGGATGAAGGCATCCCAAGGTCTTATGATACCATTAAGAGTTCATCTTCATCCAAGTTGTCTCCAATTGCTTCTAATTGTTCCTTGAATTGAGTAACCCTAGAGAAATAGTCTTGAACTGTTTCTCCTTTCTACATCTTTCTATTCTTGATTTGGGTTCTCAAGTTCATATTTTGGTTAGGGCATCAAAGATCTCTTTTGGATTATTCTTAGAAGACACTTGAGGGATCTAGTGGTATTTAATGGAATATGAAATTATTCTTTTGGCCCTAATCATATCCTTCTTGTACTTCTGTTTGGTTGCTTCTTCTTCGGGTTCCAATACATTTTCTTTTATGAATTTTGAAAAGTCATTCTCTTCAAGAATGAGTCCAATTATGTACTTCTAGGCACATAAATTTTCCACACCTTCTAATTTGTCCACAAGTTTGGTGCTTGCATAGATATTGACCTGGAGCTAGGAGAATGACNTGGTAAGGAAAAATTTGCGTAGGGTCGGTCCCAACAACAAGCATTCGATGATTTGAAGCAGCATTTGTGCTCAGCCCATCACTTTCACTACCAAATGAGATCGATATAGATGCTTCAGATTATGTTGTGGGCATCGTTCTCACTCAGCATGGCCACCTCATGTCCTATCATAGTGAGACACTATCATATTTTGTATGTAAGTACCCTACTTACAACAAAGAAATGTAATCCATTGTGCAAGCCTACCGCTAGTGGAGACATTACATTCTTGGAAATGAGACAATCATCCACACTGATCATAAGCCATTGTAGTTCATGCAAACAAAAGGAAAATTACAGAATGAACGCCATCAAAAGTGGTACACATACTTACAACAATTCCACCTCAACATCAAGTATAAAACATGAAGCACCAACTACATCTCTAATTGCCTCAGTAGACTGCTAGTCGCGACACTCACCACGGTGCTAGACTCTTACGACCATGAGACCTCTGGATGGCCCCAACTCTATGAGATAGACCCGAACTTCGCGAACACCTACCAAATATTGGGTGAAAATGCAGTTGTCAATAATTTCCATATTCAGGAGGGGTTGTTGTGTCATCTGGGCCATATCTGCATTTCATCAAGTGAGCGAGCGAAGATGATATAGGAATCCCACTATAGTTGGGTGGCAGGGCAATTCGACATCAAAAAGATAGTGGCGATGCTACAAAAACATTTCTACTGGCCGAAACTTTGATAGGAGGTCAACAAGTATATCATTTCCTACACTGCCTACACTATTTCCAAACCATCCACTAAGAAACAGGGCATGTACACCCCTCTTCCTACTCGTGACACACCATGGTAATCCATATCAATGGCCTACATGTCGGGCCTCTCATCCACCAAGCGGGGAAATGACTGTGTTTTTGTGGTTGTTGATCGCTTTTCTAAAATGGCAATTCTGGTTGCCTGGAAGAAGAGCATCACAACATAAGCCACTTCCAAGCTCTTCTTTGAACGAGTCTGGGTACATTTTGGAATCCCACAAACCATTGTCTCATATCGGGACAGTTGATTTCTCAGCACATTTTGGTCGAGCCTTTGGTCACTGCTGAACACGAATCTCACCAAATCCATGACCTTCCACCCCCAGACAGATGGCCAAACCGAAGTCGTAAATCGAATGATAGTGCATATCTTGCGCATGTATAATTCCAAGTACCCTCACACATGGGATGAGATTCTTCCCTATGTCCAACATAGCTACAATCGATCCCTGCATAGCTCAACCGGACACAACCCCTTTCAGGTGGGGTTGGGATTCCAACCATTGGGTCCTATAGATGTTCCACTTCCCCTTGTAGTCACCTCAGCCGACTCATCTCCTACTCCAAATGAAGCCAAAAAATCCACCCGGTTCATTGAGCGAATCCAGCACATCCGCCAATAGGTTCAAAAGATCCTATAGAAGTCCAATGACAAATACAAGCAACGCCATGATCAATATTGGGTGCCACATAAGTTTCAGGTGGGTGAAAAATTTTGGTTGCACTTGTAGAAAGAACGCCTTAAAGGACCCCATCGGAAGCTTCGCCCACTCCATTATGGGTCGTACACCATCACCAAGGCTATGGGGGATAATTCTTTTGAGCTCAACATTCCTCCTTTCCTTGGCTTGCACCCAATGTTCAATGTGGACCTGTTTCGACCTTATTTCCCACCATTATTGGACACCTCAGACGTAGCAGAACAATTGACACCAACAAAGCTCAACCTTGACTGCATACAATAGGCCTCCAGTGATCAAATTGTGGACACACAGATCAAGGGCACTCGACAACAAAAGATCCAACTTTATTGAGTTGTCAAAGCAGGGCAGCTCCTGCACCAAGGAAAGTGGCCCACCCAGGGCCAAATTCAATAGAAATTTCCTCATCTGATGGGGGAACTTAATGTAATGGAGACCATTTCTTCCTAAGGAGGGAGGATTGATCCAGGTGGATATCAGTGGCCACCCACCTTTTCCAGTTGGCTCAAAACAACTTTCTGACAATTTTGGTAATTTATTATTTTTAGTAGTTTTTCGGGTCCTGAACTTCCGGAGCCATTTTGAGGACCTAAATGACGTTTTTTTGGGTATGTTGCAGGAAATAGTTGTATTTCTCGGGTATATATTTCCAATGGGCTATCGTACGCCTAAAACATAGATGGTATGCAAAATTTACGACCCTAGGAAGTTGATGTACTGACTTACCCAAACGAGGCCCACATGACTTTTTGGCGCTTCATCTCCTAGGGTTAGGTTTTTGGATGTCTAGGGTTTTTGACACTCCTGTTTATTGTAAAAAGGATTTCAGAGCCTCATTGTAATCATCTTCTTGCGAATGAGTGAAACCATCACATCTCTTCTCAGAGATAAGCCGCCACCATTCCAACAAGCTTGTTTTCCATTGCAGTTTACAGTTCCAGCTTATTTCCTTATTGAATAGAAAACCAATTTTACCGCATCTCTATTATTCTGTGTTAAGCATCTGTTAATAATCTTTAGTCATTTAGTTCTTCTCATAAAATCTGGATCATAGATCCTGAGAGGGAAGAAAACAAAACATAATCTTCAATTTATTCTTTAGTCACCTTCTTGGGTGGCTCATCATCTTCAACTGCATGGGCATGATGTCTTTTGTTATTTCTCTTCTTGTATTCTTCCCTTCTGGCGGGACAATTATTAGCAATGTGTCCCATCTTATCACAATGATAACATTGATAAGAGGAGAAATATTTTTCCTTTATTTGACCCTTATGATATTTATGGAATCTCTTTGGAGGGTGAGATTCTTTATGGAAGTGGGTGAATCTATTTGGGGAATGATATTCTTTATGAAGGTGGGTCTCCTTTTGGAAATGATACCTTTTATTTCCTCCTTTAGCATGAGCAACTAGGGCTTGATCTTCATCCCTTAATAGTACGACTTCTTGGTTGGCTACTCTTGCTTCTTCTTGAACACGTTCTTCCCATAGTCTGTCAAATTGGAGTTTCTCTATTCTTGCACAGATAGTTTGGATGAAGGCATCCCAAGGTCTTATGATACCATTAAGATTTCATCTTCATCCAAGTTGTCTCCAATTGCTTCTAACTGTTCCTTGAATTGAGTAACCCTAGAGAAATAGTCTTGAACTATTTCTCCTTTCTACATCTTTCTATTCTTGAGTGGGGTTCTCAAGTTCATATTTTGGTTAGGGCATCAAAGATCTCTTTTGGATTATTCTTAGAAGACACTTGAGGGATCTAGTGGTATTTAATGGAATATGAAATTATTCTTTTGGCCCTAATCATATCCTTCTTGTACTTCTGTTTGGTTGCTTCTTCTTCGGGTTCCAATACATTTTCTTTTATGAATTTTGAAAAGTCATTCTCTTCAAGAATGAGTCCAATTATGTACTTCTAGGCACATAAATTTTCCACACCTTCTAATTTGTCCACAAGTTTGGTGCTTGCATAGATATTGACCTGGAGCTAGGAGAATGACTAGAAAATGAAAGTGCTCAGAAAATGAATCTGAACTTACCAGGAGATGCGCTAGGCTGAGGCGAGTTGGTTGTAGCTGATTATTTCCAAAATTTCAAAGCTTTAGCCCTTGAAACTTGACCTGCACAAATTTTGACTCGTATTTCTGGTACTGGTTCTAGTTTCCTGGTTTTTTTGTACCAACCAAAACTAGGATTTGAATTTCTAGAGAGTCTGGCCACTGAAGAGGTGTGCTCAAGCTGCCAAAGGATGCGCTAGGGTAGGGTGCACTTACCTAGATAGTTTTTGGTCATAAATTCCTCTCCAATAAAAATCCCTATTTTCCTTGTACATAAACAATGACATTTTTAGATACCCAATGAAAGGTGCTCTATTTAGTCAAGATCTTAAACGATGTTAAGTTTAATGTTGTTATCAAGTTATTTTCAATTTACTAGAGCAGTCAATGAATTTCCAAAACAACAACATAAAGAGGATCACTGAATGAAACGCAATCACAAGGTACACAACATTTCATCCTGGGAAACCCTCATGGGGGAGAAAACCCAAAAAAAACTTCCTCAATAATAGATTTCCACAACAATTCCAAGACTAAGACCAAACCACCAAGAATAAACTAGGGTTGAGCATGCGCCTCTCTTCTCCTTCTTGCAACTGCAACTTCCTTCAAAATATGTGCACTAGAAGTGTGAGTGAGTGAGTTTGTGAACAAGTGAGGTTCCATCCTAGAGGTCGACTTTACAAATACCATCATATAAATATGGTTTGACCAATCCACAAAAGGGGATTTGGTCTTATACAAGACCCGACATGATCAATCCACAAAAGGGGATTTTGTCTATATGATAATAAATCAAATATAATTAGAATATTCTTCGAAGTTACAATATTTCAATAGTGGTTAAAACCACTTTATAAACCCTAGAGGCCGAATTTACAAATACCACCATATAAATATGGTTTGACCAATCCACAAAAGGGGATTTGGTCTTATACAAGAAATGACATGATCAATCCACAAAAGGCGATTTTATCTATAAGATAATAACTCAAATATAATTAGAATATTCTTCGAAGTTACAATATTTCAACATATTCTAGAGTGAGAAAGGATCTAGGAAGGTGATCCATTATTTAAGGAAGTAATGGAGAGGTATCATATCATCATCAAGTGGGTCACTCATGAATCCACGTGGACCATGCAAAACACCTCTCAATGGGTAGGCACATGTGAGTAACCCAGGTGTGAATTTCATAGGCTACATTTTTTCTCCCTTGCATGATTGTTATCCATGAGATGGATACAGTAGGGCGTTGCAAGGAAGGAGAGAAGCAAGCAAATGAAAAAGAGTAAGAGAGGGCTCTTGTAGTGTAAGTCAATGCACTGATGTCATGAGGGACTACTCCACTAACTTGTGGGCATATATATCTTGTAGTACAAGTGGATGCATATTACCCCCTCACATCTAGGGGTAACTAGAGGATGTTGTTTTCCCCATGATCCACATTACAAACAACAATTCTGATGATGACATTAAGGATTCTCCATGGATATTTCCCCACATATGCCTTTCACTTTATGCTCATCTCACTCACATTAGATGATATGGTGCATGAAAAACATGAGGTACCTTATTCTCATGCTTCATATCAAGTGCTAGTGCTCAATATTTTTGAAAAGAAAATAGTGACCATGGGTTGAATTTGATGATGGATCATGATGCATTGAATTTATACCTTTTGCTTTGCCTTGTTTCACCTTGGTGGTCATCATCATATCCTAGTGAATCATTGTTACTCTTGGGTAGAGTTTTACTATTGGGGGCCCTTGATAAGGGTAATGTGTCCATATAGTGATTCATACATAACACACTCCACCTTTCACATCTCCCTTATGCATTGTTTTGGGTTGGTTTTCATATGTCACCCATAAAGGTTCATGCCTCATAATCCCATGAGAAGAAGAAGATAGAATGCTATAGGTTGATGAAACTTGGTATATTAAAATAAATATAATATAGAAAAAGAAAATGCTAAAAATAAAAAGAAAAGAAGAAAGAAAATAGAAGTCAAGAACCAAGAAAAAATAAGAAACATGTGCTCTTCCCCCTTACTAAGAGGCCATCACTCCAAGTCCTATGTAATGAATGCATACCTAACTAACAAAAAGGACTTAGCAAATGAAAATAAAAATCCAAAAAATATTGAATGAATAAAGAAAATGGCAAATAGGGGTTTAGAAAGATGCATTGTCGAGGAAATGGAAACTCATTTCCTAAGAACTCCCTCATACAAAGGCGCTCATGAGGATGACTATCATACATAACCTTTCATGACTATGTCACCACTCATGAAGTAAACCCAAAACCATACCATATGCCATTACACATACTACTTGATGGGTTTCTTGGGAAATACTCCTTTTCCTAGGTACTAACACACCCAACAGGGGTTAATGATGATCCTCCCATACCTAAAATTAGCAAATTGTATAAGTTTATGGGATAGTGTGAAGTTTGAAGAGGATACTTAATGTGATATATATAGTGGATTTTAAATTGACATGACTCACTTTATATGGTGTATTTGACGTATGTGCATGCCTCTGGATTTGATGGGTACATTGGGCCACATGAGCCCCTCTTTGGATAATGGATTTCACATGGCTACCCAGTTGATTGAGCCTTGGTCCTTTGGAGTACATTGAGGGACTAATAACACATTTGATGGAGGTTATCCCACTACATGAGAGGTCATTTGACATATTTTGTAGGGCGCTGAGCCTTATGATGATATGAATCCTTTATTGAGACACCCTATCACCCATTGGGTATGATTTGACGCCTTGAAAATGGGACATTGCACCTTTACATGATGATTTGACACCTCTTGATGGGATATTTCACCTTTAAATAATGATTTGGACATACTTTGATGAGATGTCACACCTTTTGGGGCATTATATGACACTTGGTGATGAAACATTGAAACACTTAGAGGAAATGTTTCACTTTTGGAGCCCTTACACTTCAGTTTTGAGTGAGTCGTCCACTTTATGAGGCCACACATGCCACACTTGTGAGGTTTAGCATACCTTTATGATGGGTGTCTTATTTTATCAACATGTTTAGTTCATCTTGGAGGCATTATTGGGGGTCTTAGTGACCTATCCACTCTTGTATCGTGGATATTTTATGTCTTTTTTCCTTATCTCTAGGGTTTGTGAGAGACCTTATTTCATGTTTTTAGGGATTTTTGTGGAATAGAAGGGTGCTTGATCTCATATAAATAAGAGAATCACTTCTCACTTGTAAATCATTGCTACTTGTGGAGAATCATTACTACTTGTATACTATTCTTATCTCTCTTCTAAAATTGTTATGGATGGTTAGTTAGAGCGATTTCTTGATGATGATGTCTTGTGAATGAATTTACTTATTCATGGATGTTCATTGGTAGGGTTTTGCTGGATGAAATACTTCTTGAGTAAAATGGTCTCATTTTATCTTATGGTTTTGTTTATGAATGAATACAAGTGTAATTGTACTTCTCTAGTGATGGTGGTGAATTCTCTTGGTTTCTTATTGAACAAACCCTTATTTTCAAAAAAATTGGAAGGTTACTAGTGGAGTACTTTCCCTTGAACTATATTGGAGTTTCAACAAGGTACTATGAGGATCTTCTAGGGTTTGTAGTGGACAACCCTAGGTATCACCCTAGAATTCACTTGCATTTCTTCAAAGGAGTCCTTATAATTGACCCCTTATGCCCCAAAAAATATAGTAGGCACTAATCTTCTCCCTTTAGTCATTAATAAAACTCATTTTGTCTCTCTAATTTTATGTTTGAGGGTAAAATTAGGGTTTTGTAACAACAATACATTCATTTTCAGCAATAGAAAAGCTAGACGTTTTGGTATTTGTGCACTTATTTCACTTGAAACCAATCTTTACACTATAAAATTGTCTTGCGGATTTTTATTTCAACCCAAATAGGGATGGACGTCTAGGGTTTCTTGGATAATATATTCATTTATAATTTCAGATTGTATTACTTATCTAAAATCCTAACTGTATCCATCATCTTAGCCATATTTTTACTTGATGATTACTTTCTCAAGGGCTAGAATTATTGTTGTTTTTATAACTTATTTTACTTTTGTAATTGATCACTTTTCATACAATTTTTGCAACAGCCCTTAGTATTTTCTTGATTTATAGTGTTTGGGGATCACCTTGCATCAAATATTGAGTTGACAAACATTCTAAAGATGTCATAGAGTACCTCAAGCCAAATCTAGAATTGACTTGTATTAACCACCTAAAACCCTAATCTGTTTGACATATCTCATTGGTGGTATTTTAGGCAGATGATTAGGAGGCATTATACTTGATTATGTCTTGCCTTAGGAGTCCTAAGTCCTACAAGAGAATCCTCCCTTGTGTTGGATACAATCCTTCACTAAAAAGAGGGAAGTTGTTGCCTATGTGACAGTGGTGGCATCTTTCGATGTTCCACTAGTCTTCACACCTTGTGAAGGATTTGCACTAAGGTGCTAGATTTTGTGGAAACAAGGCCCACATGCCCTAATAATTAGTGTAAGGAGGGACCACAAGGGGTTCCCCATGGATCAATATGATGTGAAACAATAATAAGACAAAATAAAAAAGAAATATCAATCAAGAAAGTGATGCATGTCAACCAAGAATGTTGGGATAGGGGAATAAGCAAGCCTAATTATTAGGTAAGAAGGATAAAAACTAAAATGTGAAATGTAAGTGATGAATAATGATCAACAAGTCTAACTATCATGTAAAATATGCAATAGATAAACTATGGAATTATAGAAAAGAAAGTTATAATTACTGTGTAAATGAAATAATAACTAGAACATGTAAAAGAGAATGAATGGATCTGATGATAATTTTTGCAACTTGACTATAATGTCAATAGAAATATTAAGAGTGAGAGTGAGACTGACAATACCATAATTGAAATTACCTATAAAAGAGGCATGACACAATAGGTGTATGTTGAAGTGATCTAGGTGCCTTCATTCACAAAGGTTAATATCTTTCCCTGAGCAAGGTAGGGATACCAAAACTGACTCTTAGAGGATGGGATTAAGGGTAGAAAAAAAGGAAAGGATGGGATGTGACGATTCTAGGGTGATTATAACAAATTAAATATAAGGAAGAGAGTGGTGTTGGAAAGTGGGGATAGGAAACATGCATTGTCTAAGAGTCGATGTGAGTGCAAGAGGTGACATACACTAATCCAGGTCATCATGAGCATGAAGGTGACGTATGGTAATATAGGTTTAGCACAAGCATGGGAAGTGAGATATGCTAACATGGAATTATCATGGTCATGGAGGTGCCACACACTATCCAAGTACAGAGTACAAGTCCCATGAGACATTCCATAATCTATAGAATGTGAGTATAAGAGGCCACATACACCAATCTAGTTACCATGAGCATGAATACGATGTATGATAACCTAGATTTAGGTCAATAACTAGAGGTTTGATGTGAGAGAAAGAGGCGACATACACCATTGGGGAGTTTATGTGAGTGTGAGAGGTGACATACATCAACCTACTGTCAATGTGAACAAAATAAGGTTGATGTCAATGGCATACCTATGGAGGGAAATAAAGTAGGGGGGGACATGCCACACGACTACAGAAGGGGATCAATAGCTATAGGCTATGGAATCCAAACATTTGAAGGGAAATATCAGGAGAAAGACCAAATATGTGATAGTTTATTCTAACTAGAGAGAGGTTGTCTTGATTAGGGTCATGCCAAAGATAACAACTTAAATGGGACCCATCTAATGATAATGCAACCAAATAAAAGGGAGAGTGGGGGGCCGTGACAAAGGGGTGAATCTTTCCCAAAGCATACAATGGATTAGGAAAGTAGAAGAGGAAGGAATGGAAGGTTAGGATAACTAGGAGGAAAGGGAGATGAAGTTCTACCAAGCAAGAGGTGGCCCAATACATGACGTGAGGTGTAAGTTTCCCCCAGAAAGGTCCAATTAGGGATGTAACTTCATTCAACTTGACAAATCCATTTAAAATATGGAACCCTTCTGAGGTTAGCTAATGTCACCTCGGGAAACCAACAAAAGGTTGAGGAAAATAAATAAGGAAAATGGAAGGGGAGGAAGGGGAGGGGTTATCTCGAGTAGATCAGGGTAGGAACAAAGCATAAGGGAGACAAGGATAAAGTTATCTAGAAAGGATTTAAGAAGGCACACCTTCTAGGTGTTGGAGAATATCCCTAACTTACATTAGTTTATACCTAGACTAGACTCCTAGATATTGGTTAATACATTCATTTACACTTTATTTCTCCTAATTTGGACACATAGAGAAGAAGGGTGCCTCATCCCTAGATTTTAGGGAAAACTGCTAATTTTAGATCAAGACTCAACTCCTGGTTCTTGATTTTCTTGATTTTTCTTGATTTTCTCGATTTATTCTTGATTTTATTGATTTATTCATGATTTATTCCAACTCCCCCATGAAAAAACTCATCTATTATTAGGGAATGCGCACCTCCTCTTTGAGTGAGAGATTTATTCCTTAATTAATGATTTTTTCCATTACTATTATTAGTAACTACTATTTCGGGTCAGTTAAGTGAGTTGGAATTGCTTCTCTTGTCAGTTAAGTGAGCTTAAGTGAGATAATGCACATCACTTAACTCTTTTGGACACTAATGAGTGTGTGACATGTATCTTTAGTGGTCTAGGTCGAACTATGTGGTCTCCCTTAGCTTATGACACCTATTTTAGCTATTTCTATCTTTTTTTGACTAGAATTTCTATGTTG
>JZKD02S0429246.1:0-17807 GCA_000966675.3 Picea glauca
ATGCTTGCATTACCTGCATCTATGACTGTACATAATGTGTTTCATGTTTCATTGCTTAAGAAATATGTACCTGATGCTAATCATGTTATCGATTGGACTGTGATTTAGGTGGAACTAGAAGGTGTCCTGCAAGTACATCTTGTACGCATATTGGACAGGAAAAGCAAACAGCTCCGGAATCGAGCTATAGAGCTTGTAAAGGTCCAGTGGACCTGGTACGGTCCTGAGGATGTGACATGGGAGCATGCAGATGTTATGCGGGCAGAGTACCCGCACCTTTTTGAAAATTTTGAAGAACTTGCAGATGCGATGTAAAGTTGCACTGAGGACAGTGCAAAAATAAGGGGAGGGGGATTGTAGTGTTCCCAAGGCCGAGCCCCATTACAGATCATGATATATTCAATGAATTGTAAATGTGTTCTATAGGCTGGTGAGCCAAGTTTTGTATAAGCTGGAAGGCTTATGTGGTTGTTAGGCCAGGAAGCCTAAGTGTTTGAGGGCCAGAAGCTTGCTGTTGTACTTGTATGTATGCAGAATAATCAATAAAATATAAACACTGCCAGGTGCAAACCGACCACGATGAATGAGTGAAGGGGGACTGAGAATCCATAGAGTGGGAAAGGAACTAGGGGCTGGAAGGTGGGAAAGGGGATGAGTGTTGAGCCTAAGGGATAAGCCTAGGGGCTTAGGCCTGGAATAATATTTTAATATTATTTCCCAAAAAGCCAGGTGCATATTATTTTATCCTAAATTCCTAGTAAAAAGGAAATGCGGGTACAGGGAGGCATGCAGATGGAACGCATGCAGTTCCCAGGGTGACAAATGTCCACCCTGACGCATGCAAATAAAAGAGAAAGGAATAGCCATGGGGGGAAATCTCTCGCATTCCATTCGACCCAACTGCCCTGAGCAGGAGCCGTAGGAGCCAGTCTGTAGGAGACCTTGTGTATGTATGTTACAGAGAGGAAGCCTTTGTTGGGTGCTGAAGAATGTGTGTTTACCCTTGTTCAGAGTCCTGGAGTTTGTCTGTGAGAGAAAACCAGTGTGTGCATTCCCTGAACGAAATGTCCATGTCAATTTCGGGGAAGAGTCTCTGTTTGCCTAGGAAAAGCTGAGTGAGCTTGTGCGTGGAGCCCTATTATGAAATCTTGATTGAGAAAACATCTTGTGACTGCTGAAATGGTTCTTGGGAAACCTGTGTCTTTTTCCCTGTGTTTGTTGTGGCACGCATTTCTGGACTGCGTGAGGCTTGTTCGCATGTGAGCGACTCCCTCCAGGTGAGAGAGTGCACAGAGGAAGGAGAGAGCTCTTGGAAGGAACCCTGTAGCTTCCACCAAACCTGGAGACTTATGGTCCGGTCTGTTCCTGTAACCCAAGGTAAGGGAGACTGGCAGCCAAAGGACTATCTAGGTGACAGAGAAGGTGCAATCTCCTAGGGTGGAACATGCATGTGGGGAATGAGGGTCTGTGGGCAGTGAGTGTGGGAGATTCCTGGGAGAGCATTCTTCCTGGTGGTTGTGTGGGACTGAATTCCCTGTAACCTCATCCTGAGTCTGGATTCCTTTCCCTGGGGTGGAGCTCAGTCCCAACTCGGGGGTGACCCACTGTTGAGTTGAGGAGCAGTGCGGTCTACGACTGGGAGGTTCATGGAAGGCCTGCATTTGGTTGGTGGATTTCTCCACTGTCACAAGATAAGTGTTTAATTATATTTTTTTACCACATTTTATCATGAATATTTTGGATCTGTTATCATGTTTTCCGCTGTGTAAATGAATTATTGTTGAAAGCTATGGATTGTCTAATTATAACAGTAACTATATGTTTATTCTGAGAATTAAAATGTATCTCTTTGTTGTTACGCATGTGATTATACAATTATGTATGATTTATGTAAAAGTCCATGTACAGATTGGTTAGCGAGAGGTCTGAAAGCCTTGGTAGTGAAAAGGAGACACTACACTAGGCATGAAAGGCCTCCCTTCCAAGCTCCACAAGCCCCTGATATTCCCATGCCTCCTCATGTCTCATTGCAACCTGAGGTTCTCGAAAATGATGGATGGAAAGATATTTTTGACTCGACAGTCTCCCAACATCGTGGCTGGCCCAATTTGTCCTTACCTGCTCCCCCTCCTATTAACCTGATTGTCCAAGCTGCACCTATTCACTCACTATTTCAATCCTCTCATGCTAGAAAAAGGTTGAAAATCAAGGCCCATAATTCCCTTGACAAAGGAAAAGCCACTGTTTCCACTTCCTCACCCTCCAATGGCTCTAATAAATCTGTGTCTTCCCAGATGCATTTGAGGGATGATTTTTCTCACGTGATCAATGCGATTAGGCCTAAAGGCTCAACACAACCAAAGACAAATTTAGAAAAATCAAAGGGTGACAACAACAATCAAGGAAAGATTGCATCTTAGAGTGGGAAATATGGCTTTTGAGTTTTTATGTTATTTATTGTTGATGACAGTGGACTTCAGAAATTTTGGACATCATGTTTTCTTTGGTTATATGAGTGATATTTTTTTGAAGATAATTTCAAATATTTTGAGATAAATTGTCAAATGTTAATATGATGATGGGAGTCACAAGGAGGGGTGTTTTTCTTAATTAACTAGTATGTTATGATTGTTAAGAGCTAAAGGGAGTCACAAGGGGTCCCATCTACTAGTTATTATTTATTTATAGCCCTTATTATGATTATTACTTTTCCCCCTAACTAAAAAGTTGGTCGAGTCTTTTAATTAACTTAACTGATGAGGTGGTTCAACTACTTCTACCAATTCTAATTTGCTTAAAGGAAAAGGGAAAGGCAAGAAAAAGAGGAGGCATAGAAGGAGAAGCATACTAAGTTTTGATCTTTGAGTTTATGTTGAGATAGTTTAGTTTTCATTCATTCCTTAATTCATCAAAATCCTAATTCTTTTTTATGATAGCAGGGTCTTATTGTAGACAACAAGATTCAAGGCTAAATTACGTCATTCAAACACCTGTTTTTTAGAGGTGTTGCTCTATCTTTGATAGTCTATGTAGACTTATTTGTTTGTGAATTAGTTTTCATGACTGGCAAAGGTTATTGTATAGAGTCGAGTGGGAAGCAATCTATGGCAAGTTGATCCATATTTTAGAGTTTAGTTTTTGATTTTCTGTCAGAGGTCCTTTTGTATGTTTCATCGAGGATTTCTAAGTTTAGCTTTGGTCCAAAATTTCTTCACGAGATTTTGTAAAGAGAGTGAATCTTTGGTGAATTGGAATGAAATAAAGGATTTATTTATGCCTCATCTGTCTTGATTATCATCTTGGTGTATTGACTTTTGTCTCTACATTTATTTAAGCAACTGTTATATTTAGAAAATCATATAAAAAGTGAATTTCCAGCAAGATTTTTATTTATAAAAGACTAGCCTAAGCACTTGTAATTAATACTTGTGAGTTAGGATGTTGTTTTTGTTGGCTATAAACATAGGGTGATATTCCCGTCTATTTTTCTTTAGCCAAGCATAATCTGAAAATTCTTGAGTAAGATCATTTCATATCTTTTCCTCAACACCCGCTACTTCCAAAAAAATTGGGTGATGATCTGATTGTCCACTTGTTCCCACCCATTGCCTGAAAATTAGGGGAGACTCCACAAGGGATTTGGAGATTCGCAAACGATTAAGTATTTTTGAAATGAGTTCTTCCCCAACTCTATTATTTCTCCAAATTGGGCTCAATATTATAGGAGTGATGTCTATCATCCTCGTCTCCCCCAATTTATGTCTGAAATAACTCGCGAGAACATCAGGGTGTGATCTTTGTCCCTAAGATTCAACTGCTCGTAGGGATAAAATGAGATCACCCTCGAGAATGAGGTCCTCTTCTTTCATAAATGATTTGATTAGTGTATTATCCCAAAAATGAACATGGTCTTGTTAGGGCTCATATACATTAAGGACTGAAAAATCATCTACCCAAATCATCCATAAAATTTTCGAACCAAGACCATATTCAACACCCCAAGAGTTGATTATTTGAATAGATTTGGTATGGAAACCAATGTTCAAGCCCCCCGGATGGCCCTTTCCATCTAAGCCCATGAAATTCCTTCCTTTAAACAATTTTCCCAGAAGCGGAACAACCATATTTTCACCCCCCAATGTCTCGCGAAGTAGAATCAAGTCTGGTTGGGTTGAATCCACCATCCTGTGGAGAGTAAGTTTCTTTGTTGGTCTCGCCACACCCATACAATTGAAATATAACACCTTCATTCAAAAACCCAATTCATGGTGTGCATTGCTCTATGGTCCCCTGTGATGGATATTTGATGACCGTCTGCCATGTACATTTCACCTTGAGTCTATGCCTTTGATAGGTTGGATCTCCTTCCCCACCCCTTTCCACTAAAGGGTGGAAAAGGGTTCAATCCGAACCCTCCCAAATTTTAGCTAATATCCCCAAGGTCCAATATTTGTATATTCATGAATTCATATACCACCAAATCCTCCTCCGAATCTATTGAAGAATCATGGGACAGACTAGCAGAGGGAGGGTGACTCAGGATTAAGTAAGGGGCTAAAGAAAAAATTACTAGTGGAGGTTCATGGGGAAAGAAGGGAGAGCTAGAAAGGGAATTTGTATAAAAAGGGAAGCTCTTAAAATATCCTGCCAATTTTTTACCCAAGAGAGATAATGATTGAAACATAAAATTTAAAGAGGGAGGGAGACAAGGCGACATACCCATATGAGAGGTGACGCCTCGTAGGATAATTTTTGAAGCCACTTCAGATTGATCTGGAATAATATGGTCAGAGATCACAACTTTACTAGAGGAGGTGGAATCAACCCTGTCCCGATGGAGCAAATATTGTTTGAATGGAAGTTGTCGATCCCCACTACCTCTAGGACCCGCCCTGCCTAATTTCATCGAGGCCACAAAATGAGCTTTTCCAAACTGAGACATGCCTCTATTTTTCTGAGAAGACCCCAAATAAACATTTTCCTTATTTCTCATAGTAAGAGTGCAATCACTTGAATTATGTCCATCATGGTGGCATCGATGACATTTGAAGGGAATTCCTTCATAGTCCAACTTTTGTATAAAATACCTTTCTCCCCAGGGTAATTCAATTTCCTCCACCAGACCTTTGTGAATGTTCAAGGAGACCAAAATACGAGCCACTAACAGTTTTACAGAAAGAGTAAAATACATATATTCATTCATAGATCTTCCTAGGGAATTACCAAGACATTCAAAATCCTTCAACGTCGAAAGTTCCATTGGAAATATAGGAAACCAACCCCATATGAGAAGCTCATCAACCCTTTCATAGTTGGCATAGAAAAAGGGCATCCACCTCTTCAATACTATTGGCGACGATTTTATACACCAAGGAGCTTTCAAAACTCTGGATATGTCTTTCGGGGTCTGGAAACATAACATAAACCATCCATTTGATAGAGTCTGGATCTTGGGAAAATGGTCTACCTTTCCTAACGAAGATTTGTCTACCCATTCACGCAGATTGTTAATGTTTAAATGGAACCCATTTACACGAATGAAAACTATCATCTCCACCATATATGAAACCTGAGGAAGCATTATATCATCCTCAAGAGATAATTTTTGGGGTTTTGTGACCAATTTAATGCTTGTTGTGACTTTCATGACTTATGAATTCTTGAAGTAGACTTTTTCCCTTCCTTTGGAACTATAGGTGTTGGTGTTATATAAATATTTTCCTCACCCTATGCAATCTTGCACAAAAGGCCTTTTTCCATTTCCCTATGCAGACTTGAAGTCCCCTTTTGCAAATCTTAGAGCTAAAAACATGATTTTTCAACATATATGTGCCCTACCTATATTACAACATGCATATACGCAGGTTGCACCACTACAACCCATGCACATAAGGATTTGTTCCCAAAACTAAAATATGATTTTGGGTTTCCATGTCACGTCATGAGATCCATGATCCTTGGCCTTCCATATACTGGAAATGTTCCAACTTGGTCCTTCACTTCCACTTGAAGGCTATAAATGGGCCAAATCCAAGCTATGGAAAATAAGAGAATAATTCAACTTTGAGAGAAAAGTTACTCCAGAGAAATTATTCACTTCATATTGAGTCTGCATCCCTTTGTACTTTAAGTTTGAACACATTGTTCATCCCCCAAGCTCTTCCCTACATGATTGAGAACCTCATTGTAACTCTTATATGAGCTTGCCTTTGGTGGAGGATTGAAGTGCTGGAGGCCCAGTTGGAAGGAACTTAGTTTCTCGGTTCCAAACTGTGCTGACATGAAAGTTTGTAATTCATTCACTTATGTTGGTTACATTTTAATAGAAATACTCTTTTCTTGTCCAATTAATATCTTGCAAATATTGAATTATTATTCCATGGGCGTATTTTTTATGAATGTTAATGGATTATTCTATTGAATGTGATAACATTATATGTTATCACCATATGCTTGCGTTTCTTGGTTTTTCAGGACTAGTTGCAGGTGTATTGCTTTGGGTCAAGTGCTCAACGGTGGACTTCATCGAATGTCTTGATGAGGTAAGCCTTTTATCTTGTCTTTCTAGCAATTTTTTTTATATAGAATACTTGAGATTAGAGTTGATTTCTGTAGTCATTTCCATCTGTTGCGGTTTACCCCTAGCCATAGAGAGATTTTCCTCGTAACATAATTGGTGACCATACTAGGGATATAATCTTATTTTTTGGGGTTTGTAGTGTTTTTCTTCTTTGATTTCTCTCGTTCATATCAAGTTTCTTGTTGTCTTATTGCTTGATAGCCTCTGGTCATTATGGGTCTAAGTTTCTTAGCTTTCTCCTTAGCCTGGCTGTGTTTTGACACATATACACGGGTTTTGTTTCTGACAGTCGCATAGATACACGTGTTGTCCTCCTGCAAGAGGTGTATATACATGTTTTTCCCCTGAAAAATCGCGTACATATCCCTTTGTTTCTTGGTTGCTAGGTTTGATGGTTGTTGGGTAGGTTTTGATCATTGCTGAGTCTTCTTAGGCATCTGTTATGACTGTTAAGTGTTTGTGGAATGACATGAAACCTTTCTTTGGTTGAATTTTTGGGCGTTGACTTTCTCATCATCTTTTTAATTTGATTTTCCTTGCATCTTAGGTTCATCGTTTTGATTCTTGATATCCTACTTGGTTTGTCTCTATTTACACACAATAGAGTTTTTATATCAAGCTACTATTCAGTCCTTGCATTTTCATTCTCTTATGTCGAAAATACAAAAATATTAGGCATTTTACATTGATTGGCATTTTGATCTTTTGAGTCTTTATCATTAATCTTAGTACATGTAAAGAAAGATTGCATTTTATTAGAATTGAAGAACTGAATTGAGAATTTCATTTTGAAAAGAATATCATTTATGAAAAATTGAAGTTAGGACTTTGCATTGAATTCATATTCATTTATTTTACTTGCTAAGTCATAACATCACTAGTTTCACGACCGCATTTTTTTGAGTAAGAAAGGTGAATAAAAGTAACTCTATAATTTAAAATTTATTAGTAACGATTTTAGTTTTCTATGGTGCACAAATTAGCTTAGGATTTAGAGCCTTGGAATAGGGTTTTGTGAGTAAACTTCTCCAATGATATTAAATCAACATATGTGTCTGACGAAGGGAGTGGAGAAATACATTGTATAATCGGTAATATCAGGAGGCTCTGCTTACACTAGAGTTAAGCATGAGGTCGTGCGAGGTTGGTTGAAGGGATATCCCCCCGATACCTTCTTAGCGTTATATATATTTCTAGGGATCTATTCCTATATGGGGATCTTTCTAGTACCCCTACCTCCGTGAGAGGTGGTTCTTTCAAGGTTTCGGTCTTTGCTACCCTACCCATACGGTGGACCTACCTTATGATTGTTTTCTTGTGCATCAGTTATACCATGGTTTCTTAGTTTCTTGACTTAGGTAACACATAGGTTACTTGCGGGGGTTATTCTGTAGGTACCCTGGGTGAGATAAGGGTCAGACATCACACAACCTTTATGGAGGATTACCTCTACGGGGGGATTTGACCGACTGGTTGTTAATCCCACAAGGGCGCTTATAACTGATTTTGTTAGCTCCGATATTTAGCAGAGGAGTCTTAGGCCCCTCTTGGGCGAGGCATACCTACTTTAGAGAGGGAGGTCCCTTTAAACCAATTTATCCTATTTGTGTGCATATTGGCTATTTAATTATTTTTTGGTGTGCTCTTTGATTACTAGTTGTCCTTAGTGTTGTTCCAGAGTCTGTACTTAAGGCTTAAAAGTATAGTGTCTAGGCATATGAAAGTGGGTAAAAGGTAGAGAAGAGAGAAACGTCAACCTTCAGCAAGGGAAACTAGGGAAGATTTCTACGTTGGCATTGTCTAGCTTCCAACTGTTCCTGGATGGTTATATCCTGTTCAATCGCTGCCCATGAACGTTCGAGTTCAACCCGGGTAGTAGCTGTTTTAAGGATAGTATCGAAAAGGTTTAAGGCAATGTGTGTTTGATTTGATAATCCGGGTTCGATATTGGGCTGTGTTGGTACAAGGGTAGTCATGGAGGAACAATAAAATAAGAAAAATTCAGAGGGGAATTAAGTGTTGTCTCAATTCGATCGTATAAAAGAGAGTTTACGGTTCGAAAATAAAAATGGGGTGCAAATCAAAGGCTCTTTCGCATAACTGAGTTATATTTTAATAGAAAGTATGAGCCGGGAGAAAACATTTAGCTGTCTATCGAGTAAGGCTCCTATCAAGGGAGAATCTCACGTATAAACAGAAGAAGAAAATTGTAAGGAAATAACTTGATGAAGCATAATATATATATATATATATATATAGAATTCTGAAAGTGTTCACTGGTCTTACACCTGCTGATAGCTGGTACAGAGGAAAAATAGTAAACAATTATAGAAAACCAAATTTCATTCGCTATAGTAGAGGTTGTACTAAATTACAACGAAGCATTCATTAGATACGAACATGAAAAGAAACGAAATATGAGATACAAGAAAACAAACTCATAACACAATCATGACGGAATTGAGAATCTTCAGATTTTCTTTGTATTAACTCACAAAATGTAAAAACTCTGTTACAATCGACACAAAAAGGTCCAGCCTTTTTTCTTTCTTTCAATGGTATATTTATACAATTTTACAATAAGATGGAATTTCAATCGTTACAAAATTTTCAGTTATGATTGGGAGGAGAGCAATTGCTCCATTTCTTCTTCTCTGTCTTCATTTGGTGCCAGAATCTTGTCCTCGCGCGTGCTTGGTACAAGTGACACATCTTTCAACCAGCCGAGATATCAGTCTTGATGGTTCTGCTTGACAATTGGCTTCAAAAGAGTAACAATCTCGGGCCAATTGCGACAAATTGTATTCCATCTATCTGTCTATGATGTTGATAGCGCATAATTGTGCACTTGGTTTAATCATACATTTGTCTATTTGGACTATGTCCACCATAGTCACTTGGGAGATCTCGACTGAATCTCTTTCCTCTTTTTCATTTAAATCAAGAGAGATTTTTTCCATATTCATCTGAATCAATGCCTCGACATTACCTTCGCTACCAATTCCTAGCAGATTACCATCTATAGATCTAAAATCCTCTTCTAAGGATTTCGTCACTCTCTTGGCTTGCAACTTGCCTTCCAAGATGCTGTGCTCCCATTCTTTCAATAGAATGTTTCCTCTAGTCTGCTCCAAAACGGTGAACCTGGGAGTACTTCCCGAATCCATGTTGTTTGTGGCTATCACAGCCTCTTGGAAGGTGACCCATGCTTCTCCAGCTTCCTGTTCTCTAGCAATTAAGTTCTCCAAAACCTGATTGAATAGCAAACAATTGTCCCGAATCGCCTCCACCTTGGCGAGTAAATTTCATTGGGACACAGAGACTCTGGTCTGAATCTCCATCGCCTGGGACTGGAACATCCTGATATTTATCACTTTACTTTCGGTGATCTCCACTCTAGCCTGTAGCTGTTTGATCAAATATTTTTGCTGGCTCGCTTGCACCTGACCATTTTGAACCACCAGCTGTGGTTGTTTGAGCTTAGTCTTGAGCAGCTCTATCTCGTTTTTATCGGCCAACCTTGCTTGCTCTATACCTACACTTGCTTGGTCTTTCACAATCTCCATTGCTGTGGCTAGTCTAGCTTCAAGGGTCTTGATGAGGTGATTTTTTCATTTAAGCTGGTTTTTCAAATCCCCGACTGAAAATTGGTTCACTGTGGTATATGCACCTAATGTCCCTACTATTTCAATCGCAAATTGTTCATTCCTCTTGTCTTTCCCATAAGTTATAACTTTGTATTTCTTGGCTGTTGACTCTCCTTCCTGATATAATTCCCTCTTCACCACTACCTTTCTCTCCTTATTGAAGAAGAACTCATTTGGAGGGAGCTCTTCCACCCTTATAGGCCTCAACTCTTCATTGAAGATCCACCCTGCGTCAATATTTTGATGAGTTGACTGCAAGGGAGTAACTGATGTGATAGGTTCTCCGATTTTCTTTGCTGATTGTCCTGGAGTAGTAACCAGACTCTGCTTCTTCTGTGGGTTGGGAGTCTTTATCTCTGCTTTCAGACTCTTAGTTTTCTCTCCCTCGTCCTGGTGTTTTTCTTGACCAGGAGTCGCATCCTTGGATCCTTCGACATCTTTTTGTTTCACCTCCGTTGTACTCAGATTCTCACCCCGCAACACTACAGGAAGACAACTGCGTCGATGTTCTTGGAAATTCAGAACATCATCTCTCTCCTTAGGTGCTAAGGTTTCTATCTGAGCTAGAATCTCGGCATAGGATCTTGCGCCTCGAAAAATTTCATCCGAGGGAGAATTCTCATGCTCAAATCTCTGGAGTCCGCAACTGGCCAAATGATTACTCACGACCCTTTGCGGATCGTGCTTCTTGAACTCAATAAGGACCAAATTTAGGTCTTCTAGGGCTGCTACCTTGGCTTTATCATGCCTGAAATATAATAAAGAATATGAATTTAAATGATCAGGAAAAGGTGGCCATACCTTCTTCGAGTATCCCTTCATCTCCTTGCTTATGCCACCGATTACTGTTTGTCGAGCAACCTCACGACAAGCCATCTTGTCAGGAATGAATAATGGAAATGCATATGGGGGAATAGAAGCCTCGAACACTCTGAGATATGAGAATTCAGCTTCTACATACCAGTCAACTATGCTACTCAAATTCGTCACTATACTGTCCGAGATCCTGGGTGGCGGGTGATCGAAAATAGTGACATGCAGAGGCACCATCACCCAGTTGAAGATCTCATATACGAAATCTGCCGCTTTGTTTTCCCACAATTTTGCATGATAGATGTGGATAGTCTCGTCCTATGCTGGATTCCAACTCCATCTCATTAAGGGAAATGGTGTTAAAAAACACACGGCATCCTAAGCGCCCAAATCTTTATCACTAGGTCATAGCCATGGTCACATGCTAACTAAGGGATGAATAAAAAGGGGCTAGCACCAGGAAATTCTTGTAGAACAGAGCTTGGATTAGAGATAGAATCCTGAGAGGTTCTTGATTGACCAAGACCCATTTAAAATGGAGTTTGACATTTTTTTTTGAATCAGATTGTTTAAGTTATTCAGGAAAATTATTAAGTCAAGTAACCTGACAAATTTCGATTGACTACACATTTTGCAGAGTTTAACAATTATCATAACTGAACCAAATTTTTCCATAGTGAAAAGAAATGGAGGAGGCAAAGGATTCTTACAATTAGGAGGATGAAGTTATAGGAATGGATGTCCATTTGGGAATTGAAGGATCGAACTCCAATGGACATGGAGAAGAAATAGATACAGACGTGGGCATGATGAAAATCATTAATAATTTTCAAAAAGATGTCCAAATTCACCAGGCAGAAAATGAAAGGCTTAAGAGAGCCAAGGAGAAACAGGAAGACTTCAAAATGAATTTGATGCAGATCCTGGAAAGAATAGAAAATAAATTGGATAAGGAGAGTGGCACAAGCAAATGAGGAAGTCACAAGTCTCCAGATGAGCAAAGAAGAACAAGAAGTGTTATTGGACATCATCGTCACTCCCCGAGGAATTCCAATAAGAGAGTGCATAGCAACTCAAGTCCATCCCCTGTTAGGAATCATAAGAGGTATGGGGTGGATGAGCTATGAGGAGAAATGAACAAAATCAAACCTCCTACATTTGATTATGAGCAAAAGAAGGATGAATATGTAGAGACATGATTGTTGGGCATGAGAAACTGTTTTCAATTTCATAATTATTCTTCTCATGCAGAAGGAATAATTTCCATCTATCAACTCAAATGAAAGGCATCCATGTGGTGGGATCAGGTTGTGCAGGTGCAACACATTAAAGAGAAAAATGTTACTTGGATTGAATTCAAGAAGTATTTCGAAAATAAATACTTGACTAAGAGATACTATGACAAGAAAATGAAGGATTTGTTTGAACTCAAGCTTGGGAGTATGAAAATAGATGAATATGAAATAAGGTTTTTAGAATTGTTGAAGTATGTTTCTTTCATCAAGGATGATACAGTTAAGATTCATGGGTATTTGAGTGGTTTTCCATCATTCATTAGTGACAAAATACAATATGATGATTCAAAAACATTGGAGGATACCATAAGGTGAGATAAGTGCCTATATGATCAACAAAAAGCAAGGCCAACTTTCCAAAAATAGTGGGAAGATAAGAAGAAATTCAAGATGGATCATAGGAAGAAGAGAACTAAGCTAACACTCTTCAGAAATAATCCTCAAGGATAGACAACTTCTAGAGAACCCAGATTGATTGAGACAAGGGTTCAAAGGCCAATGCAACCACCTATTCAATGTTGGGGTTGTAAAGGAGATCATATGTTTAGAGATTTTCCTCACAGAGGTGAAAAAGTGAGGAATGTTCACAATATTCAATGAGTTGAAACAGTGGAGGACATGGGCATAAATGTACCAAGGATCTATGCAGCCCTGGACAACAAGCAAGTAGAGCATCAGTCACATATGATTGAAGTGGAAGGTATGATCAACAACCAAGCCATTACTATTTTAATTGATTCAAGAGATATTCATAGTTATATAGATCCTAAGATGGTGGAAAGTTTGCATTTTTCAAGAAGCAAGCATGGAAAATATTGGTTGGTGCAGTTGGCTACCGGATCCAAAAGAAAAGTTAATGAGATGGTTAAGCCATGTCTTATGGACATGAATGGACTGGGCACAAGGGAAGATTTGAACATCTTTACTTTAGGTTCCTATGACTGTTTAATTGGGATGGATTGGTTGGAACAACATCATTCTATCCTAGATTGTCATAAAAATGAATTTACTTGTTTGGATGAGGAAGGGAAACTAAGGAAAGTGCAAGGAATTCCTAGGGTAGTGACCATCAAAGAAATTTCAGCATTGTAATTGAAGCAATGTTACAGAAAAGGGTGTCAAATATATGCAACCCATATGGAAGAAGAACCTAAGGATAAGTTGAAAAATATGGAGGACCATGAAGTCCTAGAAGATTTTGAAGATCTGTTCAAGGAGGTACCAGGACTACCCCCAAAGAGGGATATTAATTTCTCTATAAATTTGATACCTGGGTAGCTCTAGTATCAAAGACTCCTTACAGAAAGAGTACATTGGAGCTTAAGGAGTTGAAAATGAATCTTGAAGAACTTATGAAGAAGGGGTATATACACCCAAGTGTGTCACCTTGTGGTGCCCCAATCCTGTTCATGAAGAATAAAGATGGGACTTTGAGATTGTGCATCGATTTCAGATAGTTGAAAAAAGTGACTATAAAGAACAAGTATCATCTACCAAGGATTGATGATCTCTTCGATCAGTTGAAGGATGCAAGGATAGTTTAGAAGATAGATCTCAGGTCAGGATACCATCAGGTAATGATTAAAGAGGAATATATCAGCAAGACCGCCTTTAGGACAAGGTATGGCCATTATGAGTTCATAGTGGTTCCATTTGGGTTATCAAATGCACCAGTTGTTTTCATGTGCTTAATGAATGGTGTTTTCTGAGAATATTTAGACAATTTTGTCATTGTATTTTTAAATGACATCCTTGTATATTCCAAATCAGAAGAAGAGCATGAGCATCATTTGAGGATGGTGTTGCAAGTGCTAAGAGAGCATCAATTGTATACCAAATTGATCAAGTGCTCATTTTATCAAAACAAAATTCACTATTTGGGGCATATCATATCTGAAGAAGGGATATCAGTTGACCCTGAAAAGATTGAGGCCTTTAAATGGTGGATAGCACCTAAGAATGTGACAGAAGTCATATCCTTCATGGGTCTAGCTGGCTACTATAGAAGTTTCATTGCAGGGTTTTTGAGAATAGCTCATCCCATCAGTTCCTTGCAAAGGAAGGGGAAGAAGTTTCAATGGACAACATAATGTGAAATGAGCTTCCAACAATTGAAGTAGTTGTTAACCAGTTCTCCAATTCTACAAATTTATGATCCGAATGGATATTTTGTGGTGTGCACATATGCGTGCAAAGAAGGACTTGGAGGAATCCTTAGTCACAATGGATTTATGATATGTTTTGAGTCCAGAAAATTGAAAGAGAATGAAAGTATCTACACCACTCATGATTTGGAGTTGGCATCCATGGTACACACTTTGAAGAAGTGGAGGCACTACCTCATGGGAAAGAGGTTTGAGCTCAGGATAGACCATAATGGTCTGAAGTATTTCTCTGATCAGCCTACATTGAATGCCAGGAAAAGAAGATGGTTGGAATTCCTCTATGAGTATGACTTTGATATCAAGCACATCAAAGGAAAGGAGAACAAAGTGGCTGATGCACTCAGCAGAAGAGTGCATAAACTACTTGCTACAACCACTAGCATGTATCAAATTGATGTTAAAGGTAAAATGCAACAAAAAGTTGAATATTATGAATTGGGAATTGATGGAATTATCTTGTATAGAAACAGAGTGTATGTACCCAATTATCCTAAATTGAGGAGTGTGATTTTAAAATAAGTTCGCAATGTACCTTATGTGGGACACCCAGGATATCAGAAAATAGTTTCAGTAGTCAAGAGCCAATATTATTGGCTAGGCATGAAGAGGGAGATTTTTGAATACATAGTTAAATGCTTGGAATTTTAAAGGGTCAAGGTTGATCATAGACACCCAGCTGGGTCACTGCAGCCATTACCCATTCCTCAGTGGAAGTGGAAAGTGGTGACAATGGATTTCCTCATAAGATTGCCCAGAACAAGAAAGTAGCATGATGCAATCATGGTGGTGGTGGACAAGCTTACTAAAGTTTCCCATTTCATTCCTATGAAGGTTACTCACAAGGCAAGCAATGTTGTTGATATTTACATGAGGGAAGTAGCACGCTTGCATGGAATACCCAAGACAATTGTGTTTGATAGAGACCCAAAGTTTACCTCAAAGTTTTGGAAGGGGTTATTCAAAGGGTTCAGAATGAATCTGAACTTCAACATAGCTTATCATCCCGAGTCTGATGGGAAGATAGAAAGGGTGAAACAAGTGATAGAGGATATTCTAAGGATGTATGTGATGGATAAGCCATCTAAATTGGAAGATTATCTACACTTGGTATAAATTTCCTACAACAATGGGTATCAAGCAACAACTGAAGATGAGCTTGTTTGAAGCACTTTATGGAAGAAAGTGCAACACCCCAGTAAGTTGGAACAACCCAGATGATAGGGTAGTGGTTGGGCCAGCGTTTCTCAAGGAAATGGAAGAGAAAATGTTGAATATTAAACAGAATTTGAAAGTTGCCCAAGACAAGAATAAAATCTATGCTAACAAGAATATAAATCACAAAGAATTTAAAATGGGTGATCATGTTTTCTTGAAGGTGAAAGCCAACAGAAGTTCCCTGAAGCTGGGAAACTATTCCAAGTTGGCAGTCAGATATTTTGGGTCGTTTGAAATCCTAGAGAGGATTGGACCAATAGCTTATATGCTTTCATTTCCTACATCTATGTCTATACATAATGTATTTCATGTCTCATTTCTTAAGAAATATATACCTTATGCTAATCATGTTATTTATTGGAATGTGATTCAGGTGGAGCAAGAAAGCACTTTTCATGTACATCCGGTGCACATACTGAACTGGAAAAGAAAGCAGCTCTAGAATCGAGCCATAGGGCTTGTAAAAGTCCAGTGGACTTGGTATGGTCTTGAGGACACAACATGGGAGCATGAAGACGTTATTCAGGCAGAATACCCGCATCGTTTTGAAGATTTTGAAAATCTTGTTGATGTTGTGTAAATGAGTTTCACTGAGGACATTGAAAAAATAAGGGGAGGAGATTGTAATATTCCAAGGCCGAGCCCTGGTTGTAATTATGAATGTAACATGTTTTATAGGCTGGTGAGTAAGTAATTATAAGCTGGTAGGGTTATGTGTTTATTAGGCTAAAGAGATTAGATGCTAAGGCCAGTGGGCATGATTTTGTATATGTAATAATACAGATATTATTAATATAAAAAACATCGTTGTGTGTATATCAACCATGAAGAAAGAGTTATGGGGGACTAAAATTCACTAGGTAGGGAAAGGGATGGGGCTGTGAGTCTAGGAAAGAGGGGTTAAGCTTGAGGGTTTAATCCAAGGGGATATTATAATGTATTGCCTAAAAAATACTAAAGTTGGGAATTAAACCCAGTTATCCTAAGTTCCTTTGGGGGGAGGAACGGGTTCCAAGTGGAGAGAAATGTTCTCCTGGAGAGCCAAGTGTCACCAAGACACATGCATATTTATGTGGGAATTTTCACCGTTGTGGGGGTGCAATGTCATTGAGTAAACGCCACAAATTGGTATTAGAGAAAAGAGAGATGTTTACTCAGTGACGTTGCCTGGCCCGTTGGTGGCTTGAGACGTTACACAAATGGTCATGGATTTAAACCTAACCCTAGATGTATTTGTGTATATTAAAAGTGAAAAAATTAAAATCCATGCCAATTCTTCCCTATAGCTCCAAAAATTATTTTATAGGTTATAATATGGAGTTAGAAAAAATTTAATCCTAGAGGATGGGTTTTCTCTGTAGAAACCCTAGTTGCAGGCCACTTTGG
Organism: Picea glauca; assembly: GCA_000966675.3. NCBI lineage: Eukaryota > Viridiplantae > Streptophyta > Pinopsida > Pinales > Pinaceae > Picea > Picea glauca. The sequence continues at coordinate 17,102 of JZKD02S0429246.1, forward strand.
AGTGCCTTTGCATAAGACCTGTGACTACTCTCACTCTCAATGTTGCCATAATTTTCCTTTGAATTTTTCTCTCCCTTTGCCAGTGGGAGGGTCTTTTTTCTCAAGTGATATGGTATGGGAGGAAGATATTTTGTATTATTCAGGGGATTCGATGGACGAAAATAAAAATTTTTCGGTGCTAGGTGTCTTATCCCCCGTGTCTGACTCTGATTTGTTCACTATCGCTTTCAATATGGAATATGTTTGAGGTTGTTGTTTCCTTCCCTGAGCCTAGTGGTTAGGCCTATGACAATTTTCATGGGGCCTCTTTTCCTCTTTGGGAACAGGATGTCGGGGATCTAGTTTTGTCTTGGGGTCCTAAGGCTATCTCACTTGGCATTTTTTCACCTTCCCCCCCTAGAATTATCTCAGAGCTACTTCCCTCAGAGGCTCGAACAAATGAGTGGATTACGAATATAAGTTTCATCCTGGAAGTGCCTTTTGAGGTTTTGTGGCTAAACAACCCCCCTTTTATGAATTTTCTAGGTTTTCAAGGTTGATAAGAGATAGGATCAATGGATCGAACTTTCCCCATCTGTGTTGGCCTCCACATTTAGTAGCTCCTAATATTTCTCCAATCGGTTTGCATTCTAGCAACGATTAGGGTAAGTTTTATTCTCTAGATATGTCAAAGTTTTTGGTTCCCTCCCTTCTAATTTCTACAAAT
>JZKD02S0429268.1:0-17807 GCA_000966675.3 Picea glauca
TTCTATGCTATATTGATATTTGGTTCTTAACAGTTTTTCTCCATGAGGTACAAGTCATGTTTTGTGGTAAGTGTCACTTTAATATTTGAGGTATTTGAGTATGTTGCATTTAAAGCTACTTTTGATTATGTAATGTTTGCTTCAGAATTATGCTCTTTTCCCTGTTTCACCTTGGTGGTTGACATTGCGCCCTAGTAAGTGGTCACCCTTATATATGGGTTTGATACTGGGAGGTCCCCTTGATGAGTCATTATGATATTCTCGATCATACTTATCACTTTTCACACTTCATCCTCTCATATCCTTATCGTTTGGGATTTTTAGGTGCACTAACCCAATAAGGGATTCTAGTTCATTTCATGGGAAGAGGGGGTTGAAGGCCCAAAGGAAATGTAGCTGGAAAAATATAAAATCCAAATCATAAACTTTGAAATGCTCACCCAAATAGGTCTTGAGAACAATGAAATGTTTCTCATAAATAAAATCAAAGACTTGCAAAAGAAAACACATATATATAAAATGTCCCACTTGTTGAGGGATATACACAAGTACATTACAAGCTTGACTTTACCCATATGGCATGTTGTGTACCTCTCCTGTCAAGAGACATTGTGGTACTGCCCCCCAAGATTTATTTCACCCATAGGGAGTACCCAATCATTCTGGACCTTAATTAATTAATGAAAATAAATGGGCTTGGAAAAAGTATGCATTGAAAATGAAGGTGCAACACACCCTCCACAAAGGCACCCATAAATGAGACATTATGAACCCTTATATGTTGTGAAACCCACGCCAGATTTTTTTACACCCATCCACTTCATATTATTCACATGAATTAGAGAGGGGTCCACTTGGGAAACACTCCTTGACTTGGGGAATGATCCACCCAATAGGTCACCTTGTCAACCCTCCCATATCTAAACTTGGTAAATTACATAGGGTATTTGAGCAGTTTTTTAGTTTGATGAGGTAGTTTTTGATGTACATGCTTGCATGGATCTTATATTAAATGTGAGTTTACTTGCCATGATTATTTGACTTGAGATACTTGGAGGGAACACTTGTTTGTCTTTGCAGAACCTTGACTAGTGGATGATTTGGAGGAACAAGCCAACATGTTGGATGTCATGACCCACACCTTGGGACCATCTTGATTATGGAAGTTTCCTTTGGAGGTAGGAGAGGACACCTTGGATAGTGACACCTAGCCTTCCTCCAACCCAACAACCTACTTGGGAGCTCTTATACCATGTTTCTAGGCTTGACGTCTTGCTTGGTGTTAGGGCATGTGGTGGGAAAGATGGACACTTGGCATGTTTTTATGGAAGACCCCTTGCAATGAAGAGGAGATCTTAACTTGAAGACACATGGACTTTGGAGGCCTAGAGCTACCTTATCCAACCTCAATGACTTCCTACATGTGCCAAAATGTTTCCCCTCAAGGGGATGACGTCATGTTTTAGGGATTTTCTTATGTGCAGATAAATTTAAAGTTGTAAAGGGGAAACATAAAGGAATTTGACTTCCTTACTTTGTGGTTTACCCTAATTTAAATTGGACAAACTCTTTTTAGTGATCTTGTATAAATAGAGATCAATGATATTTCATTTTAAGATAACTCTCCCATCTTGGAGAAGATACTTGGATGAATTTTTCTCCCTCCTTAGGAAAAAAAATAATTCTCTCTTTCTTATGCAATTTTTTATGCTAAGTGTTGATATTTTGGAGGAAAGGGGTGTGCTATCTCTTGGAAGGTTGTCTCTTGCTTTGTGGTGGAATTTACTTGGTAAACTAGGGTTTGATCTTCCATATTGTGGAATTAGTAAGGAATTTTATGCATTGGTTGGTGTTTTCTTCTTGTTCCATGCTATTATTATTTGAAACCCTAGGAGGAGTATAATTGCATACACCCTCTACCAAGTTTCATCTCACTTATTGGTTGATAAGTTATTTTTGGCAAGGTTGCTAGGAGGAGTACAAGGGTGTACACCCTCCTAGATTTACCTTAGTTTGGTTTTTATTCCCTAGGGAGAAAAAGGGATTACACCCCTAGGGATATTGTGGGTATAAATATCACATCCAAGACTCCGTTCACCCAATATACTGAAGGCACTAATCTGAAAATTGCATTGGAGAAATAAATTACTTGCATTGGGAAACATGATTTAATGAGATATTGATTTGGTTCAAGGTACAATCAATTGTATTATTTATATTCCTACTTGAGCCACTAGGGAGTCTCATTTAACCAAATTATTCTTTCTTATTTCATAATTAGAATCTATAGCTAATAGGTCTGCAACAAAACACTCTATAACTTTTACTTTTTTCTCTTTTTTCAACTGTCAAAATTTGCTAGGAAGTTGTCATAATAATCTACTTGTCATTGTGCATCTTTTGGGTGGTTTACTTGTAATTTTTGGTGGTTGGAATTTTTTCTGTAGAAATATTTTTATGCATCCATAATGACGTAATAATATATCTTCAATAACATTACTTAACATCCTTACATTGTTGCTAAAGTCTTGTCGTATCTTACTTGAGCTATACTAGTCATTGCTAGTTTTATCTCTTGCATCTTTAACTAGACTTTCAGTGACATTTTTAGCAGCTTTGATTATCATTTACTTGTTGATTTATATCATTGTTTACTTCTGATATATAGGACAACAATCTTCACTTTATTTTCCATTGGATATTTTGTCTTGTATCTCTTCAATTTGTCTTGTCACATGCAGGTCTAATACTTTGGTGCAGGTACTCAAGACCTTTGACAACTTCCATCAACCACAAGACATCCTCTCAAGCCTCCCTTCATATATATATTTGACCTATAGAGGGTTATATTTCCATCAAATCACTTTCCATATCATTTCCCCCTAAGGTCACCCATGATTCCCCCCATGTGTAGGATTTCCTTCACTAAAGTGAGGGTAGGGTTTATCTAAGGTGATATTGGGTAGACTCTCCCATAGTTTTCACCATATTGTGGATTGGGTTAGGATTTTTCCAACTTAAAATTTTTGTGATAATAGGTACAACATGAAGGCCCGGGTTTTAATGGTAGAGGGAAAAATCCAATGACCATGATGACCACTTTTGCGAAGGAAAAAGACATGGAAAATTTTTCCTACTCATTAGAAGAAAGAGTAGAAATTAAGGAAGAGGTAAGAACACTCTCACTCCATTCTTATTATGGAAAATTTCAAAAATGCAGTGATGAGTAAAGTGTAATAAATCAGTCTACACGAAAACCAAGAAGAAGTGGCAAGAAGAATGGTTGCAATAGGAAGACATAGAGAAATAATTTTGTATCAAAGGATACATCCCTTGCTTGTCACTATTGCAAGAAGAAAGGCCATAGTGCTATCAATTGTTAGTACTCATAGGCATGCTCATTTTGTGGGAGAAAGGCCATCTTGAGGCATATTACTAGGAGAAGCAAGCCACATGGCAATATAAAAATTGATTTTAGAGGAGGAATGAAAATAAGACTTTCCCAAAACAACAATGAATTTGAAGGCACAAAATGAAAAGGACTATGTTAAGCAATCCATACAACATCACCAAGAAATTTGTCCACCAATACAAGTTGAGTGGAAATTAGGAACCAAAGTGTTGGTGACTTCATCCAAATATTCACCATATAAACTGTACAAGCAAGATAAGAGAGTGGAGAGTGAAGTGTAAAGAGGATAAAGAGATCCCTACATCTCTATCCCAAGGAGAAAAAAGTTGTCGAAGAAGTTGCAGTAGCACAAGAGGTCAACCTCACCAATTGTTGTCCCTTGGTCATGTATCAAGGAAGAAAGCAAAGATAAAGGAAGAAGAAAGACAAAGCATGAAGTGGGCAGAAGGAACACAAACCGAGGAAGGGATGAAGTGGTTAAAGAAGCATAAAAGGAGTGAAGTAAGGGAAAGCAAGTCGTTGAAAGAGAAGATCAAGGAGGACAAAGAAGAAAACAGGATAGATCGTGGACAAGTCAACAAGAAGAAGAAGGAAATAATAGGTGATTTGGAGCACTTCATGGGGAAGAAGGAAGGACCGATTGGTGAAGTCCTTAAAAGGTGGGTTATGTGGACCTAGTGATTTAGCACCTAGGGTTTTTGACCTAGGGTTTTTTCACTTGTAATTCAATATAGGGTTTGTAAGAGTCATAAAAGGATAAATAGAGGTCTGGAAGAGAGAGAGGGTTGGTTGTTGGTGATAGAAATATTGAGAGACAAAATTATTTTGTTGTAGAGATCTTGTATTTGGGATATTTAGTTGGGTGAAAAGATCAACCCTGCAGCTGGGTGTGCAGGGAGGGGAGATAAAGAGGAGAGATAGAGAAGGATCTGTAGCTAAGTGCGTAGATAGAACTGTATGTTTTCATCTATTATATCAAGAAACACAGTTCTGTGGAGGTATCCCTAGGGAGAGGGTGAACCACGTATATCTTGTTGTTCTTGTGGTTGATGTTGTGTTATTTTCTATCTGTTATAATTTTATTGCATGGTTGTTTTCACTATCAAAGATAGGAGACCTAAACTAACTTTGCAAAGCTAAGTATAACACTGTTAAAGAATCTCTAGATTATATTGCATTGTTGTTTTGGAATCATTTTGCATTTCCTCTGGTTGTAGACACCTATGTCCTGCAACACCCCTATTGCTACTTCAGGTGAGACTTCATCTTCTTCGCAGGTGTTGCCGAAAGGGCCAGTATTTAGGGTTTGTTGGTGCGATGTTTGAGTTGAACCCTGGGTTTTCCCCCTATGCCAACAAATGGTTCTGTTGCCAGTACCAAGATATTATTAAGGGAATGTCAAGGTGGTTTCCACTGAGGACAATGATTCAGAAGTGGATATAAGAACAAGAAAGGGACTTCACTGAAGCTCGGAACAAGAACCCTAGCATTAGTACAAAATACTGGCTAGGAAGATACATCTTTACTGGTGTACATGAGATTTTATTCGTTCGATTTAATAAGGAGTTATATGATTGGTTAGCTAGATTAGCAGACACTCAGTTTGAGATCAGATCTAGACCACATGTGGTCTGGACAAAAACGTTGATTAAGAAAGTCAAGAGAATTGATAACGTTGTGTCTAGAGCAGTGGATGTCTAGTTTAATAGCACTATTGGAGGGGACATTACTAATTGTTCTATTGAAAGAGTAGAATCATATAGCCAAGTAGAGAGATATTTATTCAAGGGACCTAGAGGAAAGTTTCTACACTTTTTAAAGCTAAATATTAAGATGCTAATTCATGAGAAGAATATATTGAAGATACAGTAATCAGTTGGATTTTAAAAGCTAATGTTCAAGAATTCAAACAACGATAGTGACGCAGAGGCTGGAAACATGTGCAGTGGGAGATAATTTAGAAAGGTTCCTCTTGCGAACCTGTTTAAGAAGAGTTACGGGCCATTGACACAAGACGAATATTTCTATAGTGGAGAAGAAGAAGGGAGATCAAATGAGGAGTATTCAAAGTTTGCAAGGGTATAGGAAGTAGAGACTGAAGAACTTCATCGAGGAGGACCAGAAACTTCAGGTACTGCACCTACTGTCGAAATAAGTAGTATTATTCCTCCTGTTGTTTTAGCATCATTAAGTAGCCAGAGTAACCAGAGAAATCATAGCACTCAGAGTATTGTTACAAGAATTTTAGTACATACTCAGTTGAGAAACCAAGGAAGATCTATGGCAGATGAAATGAGGTTACCCATTTTCATTGGAGATGATCTGAGGATCTTGACCAACACTGGTTCTTATGCGAAGATGTATGGAGAATTACGCAAGTCATTGACGAAGCTGTTAAGAGAGCTCAGTTTAGTACTACTTTGAGGGATCGCACCCTAAGTTGTTATATGAAATTTGTTTAAGGATCTATATTACCTAAGCCACTGAATGACATTAATATCACATTGAGTGTGGAGTTAAATAAGCCTAAGTCAGATTCACAATGCATTACAGAGTTGAAGGAAATCAAGCAGAAGGTGACTGAACCTATTTGAGAAATTGATCATAGGTTTAATACCTTGACATGCCATTTAAGTTTTCATATCCCAGATGAACAACATAAGGAATGGTTCATCGCTTCCCTCCTACCACACATCAAAGTTCCTCTGATGCAACAGAAGGTTGCTTTGTAGGATGAAGCTTTGGAGATTGCCATGAAACTAGAAGCAACCCCTGTAGGAGAATCTAGTCTAGGTATGAGCTAGATTTTAAATCAAATAACTAGTTCATCTTTACAGGTTGAAGATATGAAGAAGGACAAAGAAAAAGAGAAAAGAGAAGACATCTGGTGTATCATATGTAAAGCAGAGGGCCATGAAAAAGAGCATTGTCCTTTATTTAATGAGTACTTGGCATATGGATCCCCTAACCCTTTGAAGAAGGCTACTTTACCATGGTGTGAGGTATGTAGAAATAGACATCACCTTGGTGAATGTTATTATATGCAGAAATATGTCCAGACACCCACCAATATTTATTGCACATTCTGTAAATCTTTGGGGCATGATGAGAAGGATTGTAGGGCTTATGACCTCATGCATGGAAGGTCAATGGATACATATAGAATTCAAGGAGAATTACAGAAAGAAGGAAATGTTGCGCAGTTCAATTCCCAGGGAAGAGGAAACTTCAACCCTCATGGTGGATTCAGAGGAAAAGGAAGAGGAGGCATGGGTCGAGGTTGAGGTCAGATTATTTTCTATAACGGTGCCCATCCAGGACATTTTGCAAGGGATTGTCAGAACCCTTGTACTACTTGCAGCTATTGTAATTCATTTGACCATGTCATTGAATAACATCTAGTATTATTAGCAAAACTTCAGGAAAGATGAGGTGAAAACCAACAAGTCCAACTAATATCAGCGGAACCTTGCGGCAAGGATCCCAAAGTCGTTGTTATCACTAGAGGAGGTGTTGTTACAGGAGAATATAGGGTGACTCCAAGAAAGACTACAGATGGATCAAGGATCAGAAGAGCTATAGATAAGGGACAATTATTTGATCCAAGGAGAGAAAAGTGTACTTTTGGAGAAGCAAGGAAAGAATTTGTAGGAGAACAAGATTCTTCATCTAGGGCACAACAAGAAGTAAAGGAATGTGAAATTCCTTCAATATTTGATCAGTCTGTCCCACTCAAGAAAGGAAAAGAGGTAATCAAGCTTATGGAATTCTTGTATACTTGCATCAACTTGATTAAAGATGAAAGAGTTGTGCAGGAACTACAACACTTGATAAGACATTATGAGATTGGAAGAGTAGATCCTCTGCTGAGTAGAGTAGTGAATCAAGTATCTAGAAAAAAGAGGACAAGAAAATTGCACCTTAGTTATTAGATTGGGGAATATGACATAGACTATGTGGTCCTCGACTTTGGATCATAAGTAAATGTTATGACAAGGAAAACTTGGGCATTGATGGGAAAACCCAAGTTGATTTACTCTCCTATTAGGCTCATGATGGATAATCAATAGGAGGTGAGCCCCTTTGGAAGACTAGGGCATGTTCCTGTGGTCATCGATGGAGTGAGGACATTCACAGACTTCAAAGTGATTGAGATTTTTCATGATAGCTGCCCCTACCCTGCATTTTTAGGAATTGATTGGGATTTCAACAATTTGACTGTTGTTGACCTAAAAAAGAGAAGAACGATGTTTGAAAGTGATGACCTTAGGGTCATTGCACCTCTTGATCCTGATGAAGGTCACAGATAAACATAACCTATAAGAGAAGAAGACCATGCATACGAGATATAAAACATCTATAAACTGACAGCAAGACAACAAGATTATATTAATCCTACAACAGATGGAAATCTAAGTTGGCGAAGTGAGAGTGCATGCTCGTCAGATTCATAAGAAGCATTGGAGAATTGTGAGAACAAAATGTATGAAGTCTCTATGCGGAGGTGTGCCAGATTGACCAAGGTAGTTTGTTGGATTGGCACAAAAGTAAGTAATCTTCCTACATTTGATGGATTGAATCATTTAGAGACATTTCTAATTGAATTTGAAATAATTGTACCAGTACAACATACATTTTTGGCACTAGATGAAGCCTTGAAAGCAACACCACCTAGATGGTGGGGAACACATAAGAAATACATCACAGAGTGGGTACAATGCCTCACCTTATTGACAATGTGTTTTTCAGACCAAGTTGAAGGATGCAAAGTTCAATACACAGGTCATATTTTTCCTAAGGACCATATGCGAAGTTGTGAGGAGGCCTAGAGAAACATTCCTAAGGAAAAATGGGTACATAAGTTCATTAACACCTTAGATACTACGCCTATAAACTGGTATCTTCAAGAAGAACTGCACTTAGTCACTACATATTTGTATGGTATGACCCAAAAATTTATAGCTACATTCCTATTTGAAAGTTAGTACCCCACAGTAGATCAGGATTTACAAATTACAATACATAAGGTCTTTGAGGAAGTATATAACCCCCCTCTTGACCAAGAAAAAGATGAATGGAATGTGCCTCTTCAGCAATTACGGGATTGTTATAATATTAATTCCGATGAGGATTATGATCCTAGGGATGTAAAAATTGCAGAAACTAAAGGATAGAGAGACATAGAAGGGCCAGGGATTGAATTACCTTTTGTTGGACAACCTATTAAAATTAAGAAGGTTAATATTGGAACAAAGGAAGCAGCTAAGTTGGAAAACGTTGGAGACTATTGGGATGATGCTACTATTAGTAAGATTACAGAACTATTGCATGAGTATTAGGACTTGTTTCCAACCAAGTTCATAGACATGAAGGGAATCAAAGGGCCCATGGGAGAAATGAAGATCCCTTTGAGAGCAGATGCAAGACCTATAAAGCAGATACCTTACAAACTGAATCCCAAGTATAAGCAGAAAGTGAAGATTGAATTAGATAGAATTATGGAAGCGAGAATCATAGAACCAGTTGAAGAATATGAATGGAACATCCCTATGGTAGTACAAGATAAGAAGTCATGAGAAATCATAATCTGTGTAGATCTAAGGAAATTGAAAGATGCATGTTTACATGATCCATTCCCTACACCTTTTACTGATGAAGTTCTAGATAATTTAGGAGGACATGAAGTTTATTCATTCATAGATGGATTTTCAGGCTATCACCAGATCAGAATTGCTAAGGAGGACAAACATAAGATTACATTTGCAACATAATGGGGTTCTTTTCAATACATTGTGATGCCCTTTGGTTTGAAGAATGCACCAACCATCTTTTCCAGGGTGGTGGTCAAATAATTTAAGGAATTTTTACTTAAGTTTTTGGAGGCATACTTTGATGACTGAACTGTTTTTAGTCTATTAAAAGACCATATTGAATGTTTGAGATTAATGTTGGATAAGTGCAGGCAATGTCAAATTTCTCTGAACCTGAAGAAGTGTGTTTTATTTTCACCTTTTGGAGTGTTGTTAGGACACATTGTGTGTAATCAGGGATTGTTGGTAGATCCTTCCAAGATTGCTATCATTGTTGATTAACCTCCTCCTACTTCGGTTAGACAACTGCGCACTGCATTGGGGCACACTGGATATCATAGAAATTTTATTAAGGGTTATGAAAAGATAACAATGCCCATGGATAAGTTATTAAAGAAGGATAGTAAGTTTCAATGGAAAAAAGAATGTCAGCAAAGCTTCGACACACTAAAGCAGGAAATGGTCAATGCGCCTATCTTGATGTTTCCTGATTGGAACAAGGAGTTCAATGTTCATGTCGATGCTTCATACATTGCTTTAGGAGTAGTCTTAGCGCAAGTAGGAGTAGGAGATATTGACCACCCTATAGCCTTTGCTAGCAGGAATCTATCTACATCTGAAAGGAATTATACTACCACTGAAAGAGAAGGCTTAGCTATGGTATATGCGCTACAAAAGTTTAGACACTACTTGTTGGGAGGACATTTTAAGATGTCACTGATCATTTTGCATTGAAGTACTTAGTCAACAAGCCAATGTTGGGGGGAAGAATATGCAGGTGGATACTATTATTCCAGGAGTATGACTTTGAGATCGTGGTCAAGCCAGGAAGGATGAATAAAGGACTTGATCACTTATCCAGGTTAAAACATGGCGAGGAACCTACCAGATTGGATGATACACTGCCAGATGCACAATTGTTGGCCATTAGAAAATTTGATGATCACTTTGTCGAGATAGTCCAGTTCCTGTCCACATGAATGGCACCTCACGAGTACACAATTATTCAGAAGAAACAGTTGGTAGTATGTGCTGCATATTTTCAACTTATAGCTAGATAGTTATATAAAATGGGACCAGATGGATCTTGAGAAGATGTATTATGGAGTCTTCCAGATCATTGATCCTTGAAGAAGCACATGAAGGCATTGCAGGAGGCCATTATGCAGGGAAATAAACAACATAGAAGGTTCTCAACAATGGCATATGGTGGCCCACTTTACACAAGGATGATAAGGAATACTACAGAGCTTGCGATGTATGTCAAAGAATAGGGAATCCATCAAGAAGGGATGAGATGCCTTTAGCACCTCAAATAACATTACAGGCATTTGAGAAATGGACTATTGAATTTGTGGGACCTATCAACCCACCAAGAAAGTGCACAGGAGCTCGATACATCATTACTGCTACAAAACATTTGACCAAATGGAAAGAGGCAAGAGAAGTTAAGGAATGTAGTGCAACTATAGCTGCACGGTTTATCTTTGATGATATCATAACCAGATTTGGATGCCCAAAGATCCTTATGAGTGATCAAGGCACAAACTTCATCAACAAAACTATTGAAGCCTTGAATCAGGAGTTTGAATTTCACCATCAGAAGAGAACACCATACCACCCACAGGCGAATGGTACAGTCGAAGCTTTCAATAAGATATTGGAGGCAATACTGACAAAGATTTGCAGTGTTAATAGAGATGATTGGGATTTGAGAATTCCAGTAGTGTTATGGGATTATAGAGCTACTTGCAAAACGTTAACCACACAGACTCCCTTTAAGTTAGTATATGTCTTGGAAGAAGTAGTACCTATGGAATACTTGGTTTCTAGTTTAATAATTACAACATTTACAGGTATGGATGACATCGACGCTACTCAAGACAAGATTGTGTAGTTGATGGAACTAGAGGAAGACAGGTTCATTGTAAGATTTCATGAGTAGGTACATAAAGAACGAGAAAAATATTACCATGAAAGACACGTCAAGAAGAAATCATTTAAGTAAGGAGATTTGGCACTGTTATATGACAGTAGGTTCATGAAGCATCCAATAAAGTTCATGACACATTGTCTTGGGCCATTCAAGTTTTCCTATATTACAGAAGGTGGAGCTGTGAAGTTGAAGACCCTTAATGAAGAATGGAAGGATGGTTTAGTAAATGGGAGCTAGTTGAAGCTGTACTGTGACAACCAGTTGCCTTGCAGCTCTCAGTGAAAGCAAGGAAGAAGGGTCTAGGTACCAAGTGAAACTGAAATTGGGTACCAGACATAGAAAAGACAATCTGCACACAATAAGGAGGGACATAGCAGAAAATATAGGCTGCTCCACACAATCTGCAGTCGAAGTAGTACAGAAGATTCAACCCTACAGTGACTCATGACAAGTCACATGTGAGTGTTGGGGGCATGTTGGCCCTTGGTCATGTATCAAGGAAGAAAGAAAAGATTAAAGAAGAAGAAATACAAAGCATGAAGTGTGTGGAAGGCACACAAACTGAGGAAGGGTTGGTTAAAGAAGCGTAAAATAAGGAGCAAAGTAAGGGAAAGCAAGTCATTGAAAGAGAATATCAAGGAGGACAAAGAAACAAAGATGATAGATCATGGACAAGTCATCAAGCGAAAGAAGACACTAATAGGTTCTTTGGAGCACCTCGCAGGGAAGAAGGAAGGACAGGTTCACAAAGTCCTTAAAAGGAGGGGTGGACCTAGGGTTTTGGCACCTAGGGTTTTTGACCTAGGGTTTTGGTACCTAGGGTTTTGCACCTAGACTTCGATCTAGGGTTTGTAAGAGTCATAAAAGGATAAATAGAGGTCTGGAAGAGAGAGAGGGTTGGTTGTTGGTGATAACAATACTGAGAGATAGAAGTATTTTTTTGTAGAGCATTCTTGTATTCAGGATCTTTAGCTGGGTACGAAGATCAACCCTGCAGTTGGGTGCATAGGGAGGGGAGATAAAGAGGAGAGATAAAGAAGGATATACAAATAAGTGCGCATATAGAACTGTATGTTTTCATATATTATATCAAGAAACATAGTTCTGTGGATGTAGCCCTAGGGAGAGGGTGAACCACGTATATCTTGGTGTTCTTGTGGTTGATGTTGTGTTATTTTCTATCAATTATATTGTTATTGCATGGTTTTTTTCACCATCAAATATAGGAGACCTAAACTAACTTCGTGAAGCTAAGTATAAGACTATTAAATAATCTTTAGATTATATTGGATTGTTGTTTTGGAATCATTTTCCATTTCCTCTAGTTGTAGACACCTATGTCTTGCAACTCCCCTATTGCTACTTCGGGTGAGACTTCATCTTCTTCACAGGTGTTTCCGAAAGGGCTAGTAGTTAGGGTTTGTTGGTGCATTGTTTGAGTTGAACCCTGGGTCTGCCCCTGAACCAACACCAATAAAGAAAGCAATTGTTTAGTGGAAGAAGAAGAGAATAGAGAAGGATATAAAGCATGGGTTGATGTTTATTTGATTGCAATCTAGTTGGCGAATGACTCACCATCTAGTGAACCAAATTACCAATGTTCAATGTCTCCCACAACTAGCATGTAGGGGCATGTAAAACTACATTCAATGCATATGATTCCTATCCCATGGTGATATAGAGTGAAATAATTAATCACACACAAACTAATTGAATAGATATATACATGTCTCTTGTTGAGTAGAGGAATGAAGGAATTCTAATTAACAAACTAAAAAATATAAATATTGTAGATTTTGATGCAAAGAATTGTTTCCATCCTGGGAGGAAATTGATCCCATCAGAAGAGGGAATTACACACTTCCTCTTGTGGAATTATTATTTGGTGGAATATCTGTTAGGATATCACTAAACAAAAATAGACTAGAATTGGACTAAGCCTTGATTGGTTGCTGAGATAGACCATCTCAAAGTCTGAGATTTCGGGATAATTGAAAGATGAATATGAGAATGAATTTTGAGTGGAGAGTTTAGATCTAAATATTGATCAAAGTTGAGATTCAATGAATATACTTATACACTGCAAGAACTAGTGAGCCAAGAACCAGAGCTAGAGACATAGCCAGATATGGAGCTAGTAGCCAGAGAAACAAGCCAGATCCAGATACATAGTTAGAACTATAGTCATGATCTAGATTTGGAGCCTTATCCAAGAGCTAGAGTTAGAACCATGTTCTATAGAAGTAGATAGAATGAACATTAATCCATATTGGTTTCCTCTAATATTTTGGAGACCAAAAGCCTCTTAATGGAGAGGTGTGATCTAAAATGGATCCAAACAAATGAATGGTTGTAAGACTTAGTACCTGCAAGTGTAATTTGGAGATTAATGAAGGTTAGATAAAACATAAAGGACAATCAAAATTCTAAAAAGTAAATGAGACAAAAGAGAGGAAAAATAAGAATCAAATAGATTAGAAAATGAAAATGGGAGACAAAATACTAAGGAATGGAAAATGAATGGTTAGGCTTGTTGGCATTCACATTAACCCAAATCTCCCTATTTCTTCTTGTACTTTCACTCTCAAAGGGATTTTGGACAGGAGGAGAGAGTGCAAAGGAGAAGGAGATGTTTGATTTTTTGAATGGCCATAGATCCATGCATTGCATTGTAACTAGAGATTATCGAAACAAAGACTGAGAAATCATTCAAAGCTAGTTTTCCCTTTTGGGTTTCTAGGGTAAAAATTATGTACATTGCAATTTGGTTTTCTGTGTGAAATCTATGTGTCCATTATGTGATTGTTTTTATTTGCAAGAAAAATCCTCTTATATGTTATTTATATGATGTTATTATTTAGATTAATATGTTGTTGTGAGTGTGTCAAGGTAATAATGAATAATTCCTAGTTGTAGATGTGCTGAGTTTACTAAGAATTTCATTCCCCATGAGAAACTGAAGAACACCAATATATTTTTAGAACCCATTGTCATCTTACTCTAGGATTCAATATCAATTTCTGATAGTCAAGTTTCTAATTCTGATTTTCAAGTCTTGTGATTGTTGAAGACATGACTTTAAATGCATCAGCACTCCTTCAAAGGATGAACACAGTTCTATTCAACCTTGAGAGGCCATACATTGTCTTTTGATATTCATTGAGTCAACACGTGGGATAGATAGGCCTTACACAGTGTGGCATTGGATTTTATTTTATTCCTTGGATTTGTATAACCATACACATGCCTGGGGGTGTTTCTTTCATCCTCAAGGATGTTGTATTGGTCATTAGGTATGTGAGATGATTGGTGAGATGGGTAAGTGTTAGAGAAATGGATTGGGCATTGCAATGTTTTCTCACTACTTTCCGTCTTGATGCTGAATCAACATGTATATTTAATTAACAACTCTCCCTCACATATTAAGTGGCATACCTCTCTCATTCATTTAAGGAGTGACCATTTCATAAATGATTTTAATTAATTACCATTATAATATAACATCCATTGCAGGGGTGTCTTAACCACACCAAGCCTTGAATTGGGAATTGTCCTTTTAATGAGTAATATTTGAAGTTCAAAGATTACAAGTAAACCCAATTTGGAGTTAAAAATGGAAAGCGATGAACTCTACATTGGATAGTATTTCCTTTGGAGGACTCGTAGTGTCATTTTAATTAGAGGAGGATAACCATAATTATTTTTCCAGTTGATTTATTAGAAGCTTGGAATTGGGTTCAAGAACCATATATAATAGCTTCTTCTTGTACTAACATTGACCTGGAAACATAACACTACAACCGGAACTAAACAAACACACTAAACCATGATGGTGTCTTAGCCTCAGAAATGTTGAGAGATCTAGATCAATTGGATATTAATGTGAAAAGAAATTGCACTAAAGGTTGAGTTCTTAGTGACAAAGTATTTGTAGAGTCTTGGTTTTTATTGGTTTGATTACCATCATGTTATTAGCGATTTGATGTATGCAAGTTACAACAAAGAGGAGGCCATACCTATAATTACTAGTACATTGGGCCCATATTCTGAAAATTTACCGACGTGGGTTTGTCACCAAAACATCTCAAGTACCATGAAGCCTAGAAACTATTTTTTTTTTCACGTCACATTAGTTGCAAGTGTGATGAACATTGTTCTATCGTAAGACAAACAAAAACTTCCATCGTACCATCGACCATCGTCACATCCCGAATCTAGTCTATTTTCATTGCTTGTATGTCGTAAGAGCGACTAACCTATGATGAATGTGGATCAAAATTGACCAATTTCCACAACCATTGTTGTTGTATGTTTGTCATATGATCGAACAATTTATGTCGCCAATACATCTTACCATCGACCATCATTCATCCCAAATATTGGTTGTTTTCATTGCTAGTTTGTCATAAGAGAGACAAACCAATGATGAACATTGATCAAAATCAAATAATTTCCATGACCATTATCATCATAGGTTCATCGTACGATCGACCAATGCCCATTGCTAGTTTGTTGTTCCAACGACTAACATTTGTTTGAAATCCTATTTGTTTTCATCAGTAGTGCATTGTAAGAGCGACCAATGTGTCCTAAGATCAACCAGTATTCATAAAATAATCAACAATGTACCAATGAATGCGTTGTGATTCCGATGTTGGTTGGTTCAAACAACTAATGTTTAGTTAGTTGTATGATCGAAAAACCTTTGTCGAAGTTCCAACAAATGGTTCTTTAATTAAAAAATAAAATAATTGGGATCATGTTAAGCCAAGTAAGCCATGTTGAGCCAGAAGTTAATATTTATAAGTTTCAATCTATACTCCTTGGGTACTCATCAGGGATACCTTCAATATTGAAGCCTATAACATTAAATTACCTAAAAATAGTCACCCATTGTTTTGAGTTTATTGTGCACACCTTGGTGACTTGTTCATGTTCTTTTGTAATCATTTCCTCCAAAATATTTTGTTTTAACATTATGATATTTATGTTAGTACCTTAGCAAATCAAATATAGTCTCCCCATGAGAAATATCATTAGGAAATGGGGTTTTTCAATGGGGAATCAAGAGGGGACATAGGGTTGTGTGGAGATAAGAGTCTTCTATTTTTATCAAACATTGATAAGATCATTTTGAGGGGTGACAAGTGAAGGGGGGGTTATATTTGACCCCAGAGGAAACCAAAACATAAGATATTCATGGGGACTAGGAAAGTAAATAAATAATCAATCAGAAGTCTTAGCTGTATATATGGAATTGAATTTGATACCTGAGAAAAAAACATAGAGAATCATCGTCATCAGAGGCTCAGAATTGGTGAAAAAATATTTTAGGCATGCTAACAACAACTCCCAGTCCTTCCTGAAACAAATCTATCACATAATCAAAGTTGCAGAGTAAAAGTTCCACTTAGTGGAATAATTCCACATTCTTTGATTGCAAAATCAAGAGGCATACCAACTAGCCAAGAGATCCAAGGAAATGAATCAAGGGTATTTAATGAATAATGAGGTAGTACGATATTTCTTCCCTAAAATCATGGGTAAAATAGGAACAAAGAGTGTAACCTCACTCAACATTATAGACAAAGGAGGAGATAACATTGAAATAATTACAAACAAAAAAAATTGAAGGGACCTTCGAGGCATAAAAGAAACAATTATTTTTGGGGGGATGTGTGATGTGAATCCCCTGATCATAGCAGACACATTAGGAATAATCTCATGTCAGCACCTAAGTCTTTCATAACTGACAAAGCTCAGGAAGGATAGCGAGATTTAAGTCTCAAAAGGGAAGATCCTTTCATTTGGAAGACGAGCGAATGAGATCCATTCGGGAGGATCCAAGGTCTGTCATGACCATTGGATCTAGAGAAGGAGCGCAGGTGTTAACCTCTCAACTCCTTCATTCTTCGCGAGTTCGATGAATTTTGGTATTCATTGTAAGGGAGACGAATCCCTCAAAGCCCTGGATCTTGAAGTTAATCTGAGCCGTAGAATTGAGGATGCTCGAGAACTATTCCAACCGTCAGATATACGGTAAATTCGGTTCTCCATTGATCATTTCGAGAGTTCAACGGATTTTTGGTGTAGTATTGTAGAGGGAAATTCAACGTAGAATGTTGAATGTCGAACGTCGAACATTTAAGTGCCAAACGTAGAACGTTGATCATCGAATGGACGAGGCCATGTGGAGAGATCTCGGGACTTTGGGGAGTATGTGTGCATTAAGGAAAGGGGGGGGTGATGTGGACCCATGATCAATGTTCCACATGTCACCTAGATTTGGGCATTTCACAGACCCTATAGGTCCATTAACATGCGACATGTGTTACCCAATGAAGGGGCCAAGTGTCCTCTCTTCCCTGCCACATGTCATTCCTGGAAATTCCCTATTTCATCCAGGTGGAAGGAGATCTCATAATATGGAGACTGGGTACTCCAGAGGAAGTTGAATGAGAGTCATTAAAGTGTGAAGGCTCTCAAAATCATGAAAAACAGAGTGCATCTCAGTTGTCCATCGTTAAGGACACGTGTCGCTAGATCTTATAATCCGGAGACTAGACACTCCAGATGATTTGGGGGTATAACTGATCCAATTGGATCTCGGTGGCCACCCACCTTTTCCAACTGGCTCAAAACAGTTTTC
>JZKD02S0429323.1:8069-51456 GCA_000966675.3 Picea glauca
TCTCACATTTATTACATCCAACTACCATAGTGGGCCTTTATTAATATAGTGGACCTAGTCCACCTTACATTGAATGACCACATTGCCATATATTAATTGACTTCCACTAATAACACATAACTACATTCCCATTGGGTACCTCCCTAGGTACCCCATATTACCTCCCTAGGTATACTACAAGCACCTTCTATCCAACATAAGCAGGTTGAAAAAACTGCAAAAAAGTGCAAAGATTCCTTTTCAGAACAGACATCTCATGTATCCAGACTAGTTAAAAAGGTCCAACCCTTCCAACCATAGGCTCATGACAACCTTCAAAAAGCTAAGCAGCACAACTTTTTCAACAAGGCAAGCAACTCATCAAGATGCAGATTCATCAAACTCTTTTCCCTCTCCCTCGGGCACTCAACACAATGGAGAAAATTTCTTCCTAAGGAGGTAGGATTTATCTAGGTATATATTGGGGGCCACCCACCTTTTCTAACTCACTCAAAACAATTTTCTCACAATTTTGGCAATTTACTATTTTTAGCAGTTTTTAACTTTCGGGGCCATTTTGAGGACCTAAATGAAGGTTTTTCAGGATCGAGATTCTCAGTGATATCCAAAGGCTCTTATTGAGTCCCAAAAATGAATCTCCTCGACGATACCTTTCCAACAAGCTATTGTGCACCCCAAACAGAGGTCGTATGCCAAAGTTACGCCCCCAGGAAGTTGATACACCAAACTACACAAAACGGGGTCCACAAAACTGTTGGCTTTTCATCTTTCGGGGTTAGGGTTTTGGATTTTATTTATGATAAAAAGGCATTTGGAGCCTCATTGTAATATCATCTTCTCACAGATGCGAGTATCCATCACATCTCTTCTCAGAGATAAGCTGCCACCATTCTAGAGAATCTTTCACTCTGTATTTTTACAGTCTTTGTACATTTTAGTTCATTAATAGAAAATTGTGTATTACTATATCTCTGTGTTTATGGTTGCATCTCTAATACATTTATGTTATATTATTGGATATCCTATATATCTCTGTACATTTATCTATTATATCTCCGCTCTCATTTCGTGCCGAAAATAATCCAAATCACAGAGGGGATGGAGTTGTTATTGTAGATAATTGTGGCAGAGGTGTGATGGCTAGAATCCACCAAACATAGTGAATGTGGAGTGTCGATCACACCATTAGGGAGGAGAATATTTTTGTGATGATCAACAATAGAGAAATTGCAATCTGATTGAGGTGGATAATGCCTGGACACGAAAGACGAAAATAATAAAGAAAATGGGTTGTTAGTTGCACAATCGTGAAGCATGTGTGGATGCTACAAGATGTATTTGTCGGCTAAATGAGAACTGACGCATGTTTATGGGATATGAGGTGGGCTAAGAAGAGTGCAATGGCAACATAAGGGTGAAACAATTTAGTTGTTTTCAACCATCGACAAATAAAGATAGCAACCAATCGCTAGGGAACAACATTCGACAGAGGCCAAGTAGTGGTTGCTATAGAAGAGTATTGGGCCATGAAGGTGGTTGTTTCCAACCAGAGAAGTTGTTTGGAATCCAAGAAGGACTGTACAACCGCCTATAAGGATTTTTTCCATCATCGAGCAACAGGGTAGATTGTTAGACGACCTAAACAATTTTTGGAAAGCCTAGAAAGTTGTCAAGCAAGGCCCAGAAAGCCTCAGGAAGCACCCTTAGATTTGGGCAGCCCATAAAAGGACCCGGGTAGTGGAAAAATATCTTGGGAAGTGGGCAGGTGCACTAGGAAGTGAGAAGGCAACCTGGGTAGTAGGCTGGTAGAACCGGGTAGCACCCAGAAAGGATCTTGGTAATGGACAACGAATCCGAGCACTGGGCAGTAGGTCCAGGAGGCCAAATTTGAGTTTGGGGATGAGTTTTGGACAGTGGTTCATCTCGCCATATGATGGGAATGAGGTTGATGTTCCTTAGTGTTCCTTAGACTCAAACTGCTATGTGTAGAGTGGTATGCATACTAGGCATGCAGTGAAGGGGGTTGGATGTGTCAGATTCCACCAAGAGTCAAGAGTTTCTCTAGAAGTGGCAGGTGTGGTGTATGCCCCAGAGATGAAGGTAAATTTTCTCTCAGTATCAACCTTGGAGGACATGGGGTATGCGGTTACGTTCAAGGATGGACATGTACTCATACATTCAAAGGGAGAAAATACCTTGGATGCAACAGTGAGGCTTGGCATCAAGAACGGCATGATGTACAGGGTGTTGAGACAACCTGTAGTGGGGTCCAAGGGGATCTTGGATCATACATTAGATCATAGTGAAACAAAGGTAGCAGGAGGGTCTTCTATTTTAGAGGGATAAACTACAATGGCAATAGATTTTATGGGGTCAAAGATTGATCTAGAAGGAGGTTCTTCCAGAAGCACCTTCCTCACTAAGAGGGAGTGTTAGTTTTGGGGGTAGCTCAGACATGTAGTTCCACATTGGTAGTGCTTAACATGTGGAGGTGTCTGAGTGACACTCTCTAGAGTGGATTTTATTTAATGACTTAAAGTGACGTTTTAAAGTTAAGTGACTTAAGTCATTTAAGTCATCTCAACGAGAGATTAAGTCACGATCGTTGATCTCATAGGGGGGAGATCTAATCTTGACCATTGGGCATCTAAGGTTCAGGTTTTAGTCATTAAAGGAATTATAAAAGAAGATCTAAGGAGAGTGAGAGGCACATAATGAGTGCATGAGAGCAAGAGGGAGTATTTCTCATGTACTTGTGTCTGAGTGGGAAGGGTTGAGGAAATGGTGCATGGGCCAATGAGGGACATAGAAGCCATGTGGGATAGGATATCAACTGCAACATTGAGATCCTCTGATGGGCCATTATCCCAGGATGGGAGCCCACAATTTATCTAATAAAATAAAAATGGGAACTGGTTTTCCTACAAGGTTTTTTCGAGGGGTTTTTACCTGAATCTCGTGTGCAAATGTGTTTGTTTTTTGTTTCATGCCTCCTCTTATATTTTCTTTGAAAATCCAGCTATGATAATAATTAATAAATTGATTTTATTTAGATTGTTATTCGTGTGCTAGGTTTAACAGGAAATTCAACAATTTTCCCTTCTTCTAGCTTCACTTAGGTCAAGGATCAAAGTCTAGGGTTAAAACCCTAAAGTGAAATAACTTTTGGGCCCTAGGATTTTAACCCTAACAAGGATGTTTCACAAACTTGGACAAAAAATAATTTATGGATAGAATCACTTATGTCTCCTTCCCAAGGTTTCAATGAGACAAAGAAAATTCCCTGTGTGCATGGGGGAAGGGGGGAAGCACTAACATAAAGAGGAGAAATGGAAGGGGGAAAGGATAAGGGAAAGAAGGAGGAACCCTTGTACCCGATCATGATGGATGACGACCATATCAAGTGGATCTTGGCGGTATATGGAAAGACACGTAGTGGAGTACCCTACCAATACAAGGTGAATAATAAGAAGAGATCCATAGCCGTGAGGGAAGGCTTGAAAAGTGACAAGGAAGAGGTAGAGGATCTCTGGGATGTGGAGCAGATTGAGGAAATCCTATGCACAACATATGAGAGGAAGACAAGAGTTCCAAGAAGGGGAAGAGAAGGAAACAATCCTATCCATATTAATGTCAGTGTGGAACCCATAAACCCATGTGCGACTAATACACCAAAGAGAACACCACATTTTAGACAACCGAAGTTCATAAGAAGTCAGACAACAAGAAGTACATCTACACAAGGAGAAAAAACTAGAGGATCCAGTTTAGGCAACACTAGTCAAGTATCTACACCGCTCGGAGGTAGTAGTTCAACATTTGGAATGGCAGGACACAATCCCACCATCAGGTTACTAGAATTCAAAGGAGAAGCATCGGAGGATCTGAAAAAACATTTGTTCATTTGCAAGAAGATTTGGGAAGAAAAACATATTACAGACGAGCATACCAAACTGGCAAAACTAGCGATTACATTAAGGGATCGAGCATTGGATTGGTATATGGGTTTAGCTACAAACAATCCACCAGGGACAACCAAAACAATTGCAGACATCAAGAAACTATTGATAAATGAGTTCCATAAGCCGAGTTTAGAAGATCAGTACATGAATGAGATTATCGAAATTAGACAAAAATCTAGAGAATCTATATGGGAGATTGACTAGAGATTCAACTGAATGAAGGGAAATATGAAATATCTCATAACCAATATGCAACATCGGCACTTGTTTGTCAACTCACTGCTCCCACACTTAAAATATTCACTGCGACAAAAAAAGTTTCATACACAGGCAGAGGCTCTACAGGCAGCCCTACAACTGGAAGAAAACCAATATCAACAGATGGATCCAACCATTGAAGAACTAAAGGAGGATCTGAAGAACTTAAAATTCTAGCTAAACCAAAACAACAGTAAGGACAAACAAGAATTTGTTTGGTGTACCACATGCAGGACGGAAGAACACCACAAGAACGAATCTCCAACATTCGTGCAGTATATGGCAGTAGGAATTCCAAATACGCTACCAACATGAGGACTATGGTGCAAAATCTACAAGAAACCAGGTCACGATCCATATCACTACTCAATGATGCATAAATACCAAACAATCCCAAAGAGCTCATATTTTAACTTTTTCAAGTTAGTGAGCCACGACGAGAAAGATTGTAGAACTATGGAATTGATGCGAGAGAGGACATCAGATGCATATAAAGTGTAGGAATAAATGATGATGGGGCAATCCACACCGCAGTTTAATCCAGTTCCAGCCCCATACAACACCGCACAACAAACAAAGTACAATATCACATAGTACAATCAAGCGCCTCCATATAATGCATCGAGAAGAGACTAACCAAACTACAGAGGTGGAGGATGAGCGAGAGGAGGTTTTGGACGAGGTAGAGGACCAGTGGTATGTTACAATTGTCAACAACTAGGACATTATGCAAGGGAATGCCCACTTCCACCAGCAACATGTATGTATTTTCGCACATCGGACTACGATACAGAATAATGTCCGACATTATTAGTAAAGATTCAGGAAAAGAGAAACCAAAACAACCAGAATTTTCAATGGATCTCAGTCGAAGCGAGGGATGAAGGATGAAAGATCAACATAGTTACCTGTGGAGGAGCTAAAACAAGGAACGACGTAGTCCGACAAGAGCCAGTACAACACCAGTGGGTAAAGAAGAACGTCGAACCAAGGAAGTAGTTCGATGCACAGAAAGAGAAGGAGATATTTAAGCAAGCCCAACAAGAATTTCAGAAGGAGGACATTGCGATGACTTCAACCGCGCAACAAAACAAGGAAGCACCAGAATACGATATGCCTCTGTTGTTGGATCATACCAATGAAATGAAATCTATGGGACAAGTAAGTACAATCAAAGGCTTCTTGCAATCATGTTTGAAAGTATTAAATGATCCATCATCTATGAAAATACTGCAAAACATACTAGAAAGATGTAGTATAGAAATATAAGGGAAACTAGAACAAAATAAAGTCAATCACCTACATACAAGGAGAAGAACAAGTAGGGAGTTCAGACTGAATGCAAACATCAGATATTTCAACATGGGAGATATCATACTAGATCTAGGATCTGAAGTGAATGTATTACCAAAGAAGACATGACAATGCATGGGAGAGCCCACACTAGGATACTCACCGATTCAACTGAAACTAGCAAACCAACACATATTCCTACCAATTGGTAGACTGAAAGGAGTGACAATAGACCTGGATGGAGTGAGCACCAAAGAAAACTTTGAAGTGATTTAAATAGTGGATGCCACAACACCATATCCAGCGTTGCTTGGCTTGGACTGAGCATTTGACAACCATACCATAATAAATCTAAAGATGCGAAAAATGACATTTGATTCAGGTGACTACAGGGTCATCGCACCATTAGACCCATCAGAAGGGGAAAGGTTTGTAGAACCCACTTGCTTAGACTTAGAGGGAATCAACTAGTTGTACAGAACAACTGCATGCGATGAAGATTACGTAAAACTAACTGCAGATGGGATACTTAGTTGGCGGAGCATTACTTCATGTGCAACAAACTTAGATACAGGTTTAGAAAACTGGCAACAAATGTTACACAAAGTTTCCATGAAAATATGTGCATGAATAGACCACATAGTAAGATGGGTAGGCACAGAGATAAGGGAACCGCCCAATTTCCACAAAATAAACGATCTAGAGACATTCTTGGCACAATACAAAGATGAAGTTTCAGAGAATCAGATACTCGCAGCACTTGATATAGCACTCAAAGCCACACTTGCAATATGGTGGGGCACACACAAAGAGACAATCATAGATTTGTACCAATGTAAGCAGTTACTACGCATAAGGTTCGGCGCAAAACAAAAAAACAACAAACAATGGAAGTATGATGGACAGGGGGCACTAGCGGAACACTTGGAGAAGTGCAGAACACTGTGGAAACTGACACCCCCAAAGTAATGGTCTCACCATTTCATACACAGTATAGAAGGCATATCGACGAACTAGTACACAGACCAGGAACTGCACAGAGGAACTGCGACTGGATGATATTACAACATAATATTACAGTCACTTTCTCATTCGAGCATGAGAACCCCAACATAGACATAAATCTTAAAAGGATAAGAGGGGTGATATTCATTAAGGAGCCAGAAGTCGAGCTCATAACAGAAGAGAAACAGCGAAATAGACAGACGGTCAAAGAACCGTTGTCATGTTACCATGTGCATGCGGAAGCACCAAATGAAGACGATCCATGCGATATTCAGATCGAGGAAGCAAAAGGCGAAAGAGAAGTGGAGGGTCCACCTATAGAATCATAAGTTATTTCCACGTCAATCAAGGTAAAGAAACTAAACATTGGGACAACTGAGAATTCCAAAATGGACAACATTGGAGATTACTGGGATGAACAAACAGTAGAGAGAATAATAGAGTTACTGTGTGAGTACATCGACCTATTTCCCAAGACATTTACAGAGATGAAGGGTATAGCAGGAGAGATAGGAGAAATGAAAATACCACTCAGAGCCGAAGCGAGACCAATCAGACAGTGACCATATAGACTGAACCTGATATACAAGCAGAAAGTCAAAGTTGAGATAGACAGAATGCTCGAAGCTGGAATCATAGAACTAGTGGAAGAATCCGATTGGATAAGCCCAATGGTAGTTCAGGACAAGAAACAAGGAGGGATACGGATATGCGTCGACTTGAGGAAGTTGAAAAATGCATGCCTACATGACCCGTTCCCTACACCTTTCACGGATGAAGTGTTAGAGAACGTAGGAGGACATGAAGCTTACTCATTCACTGATGGATTCTCAGGCTACCACCAGATTAAGATAGCATAGAAAGACAGATACAAGACCATCTTTGTGACAGAATGGGGATCTTACCAATACACAGTCATGTCGTTTGGACTGAAGAATGCACCAGCAATATTTTCCAGAGTAGTCATCGTCCTGTTTAAGGAATTTATCCACCAGTTTCTAGAAGTCTACTTGGACAATTGGATGGTATATAGTTTGTTGAAAGACCATGTAGAGGTCTTATGGTTGATGTTAGAAAGATGTAGGCAGTGCCGGATATCGCTAAACATAAAGAAATTCATATTTGGAACACCGTTTGGGATACTATTGGGCCATATAGTATGCAAACAAGGTCTATTAGTAGATCCTGCAAAGATGACAATAATTTTTAATTTTCCACCACCAAAAAGAGTCTATCATCTAAGAGAGACATTGGGACACACAGGGTACTATAGAAAGTTCATCAAACTGCGCCAACGGAAAAATTGTTAAGAAAAGATACAAATTTTCAGTGGAACGATGAGTGTCAACATGGTCCGGATACCCTGAAGGAAAATATGGTCACCGCGCCAATATTGGTATTTCTAGACTGGGAAAAGACATTCCACGCACATGTAGATGCATCAGCCATAACACTTGGATCTATCTTGGCACAACCAGGAGTGGGAGATTTGGATCACCCCATAACATTTGCGAGTAGAAAGTTATTAGAATCAGAACATAACTATAACACTACAGAGAGAGAAGGCCTAGATATGGTATACGCACTACAGAAGTTCATACATTACTTATCGGGAAAAAACTTTAAGATGTTCATAGATCACTCAGCCCTGAAATACCTTGTCAACACGCTAGTGCTGGGGGGGAGAATCTGTCGATGGTTACTACTATTTCAAGAATTTGACTTTGAAGTAATAGTCAAGCTAGGAAAATTGAATGCAAGACCTAACCACCTATCAAGGGTCACAGACGGGGAAGAACCTATGAACTTAGAGGACAACTTCCCAGACGCACAATTATTCTCAGTTCAGATCGCTGATGAATACTTTGAAGATATCATTCAATACTTGAGTACAGGTACTGTGTCATAGGATTTAACACCGCGTAGAAGAAAAACCTGGTAATCCAAGCTGCAAACTATCAATTGATCGCAGGACATTTATACAAAATGGGCGCAGACAACATCTTTCACATATATGTGTTAGAACACGAAAGACCAAGAGTGTTAACAGAATCCCATGAGGGACTAGTAGGAGGACATTACGTAGGCAAAGCTACTGTGCAGAAGGTACTGCACACATGACTATGGTGGCCAACTATTCACCGAGACTCAAATGAGTATTGTTAGAGATGCGATGTCTGTCAAAGGGTAGGTAAACCCAACAAAAGAGATGAGATGCCATTACAACCACATGTAACATAGAAGTCATTTGATAAATGAGAAATAGACTTCGTGGGACTAATCAACCCACCAACAAAAAAAACAGGAGAAAGGTACATCATCACCACGACAGAGTACCTAACAAGATGGGCAGAAGCAACACCAATAAAGGATTGCAACGCAACAACAACAACCCACTTTCTATTTGAAAAAGTAATCACTTGATTTGGGTTACCAAGAGTTTTGATGAGCGACCAAGGCACGCACTTCATTAAAAGCACTATTAACTCTATGAATGAAGAGTTTGAAGTCCATCATCAGAAGAGCACACCATATCACCCACAGGCGAATGGCACAGTAGAGGAATTTAACAAAATTTCAGAGAATGCACTGACAAAGATCTGCAATGTCAAAAGGGACGATTGGGACCTCAAAATACTAGCAGTATTGTGGGCCTACATGACTACATGCAAAAATTTGGTAGGGCACATGTCATTTAAACTGGTCTATGGCCAGGAAGCAGTGGTGCCATTAGAATTTTTGGTACCTAGTCTACACGTAGTAGCAATTACACACATGACAGAACGAGGCGCAATGCAAGAGAGACTAAATCAGTTGATGACTATGGAAGAAGATCATTTCATAGCATGGTTTCACCAACAAGTTCAGAAATCAAAGGACAAAGCTTGGCATGACAGACACATCAAGAAGAAAACTTTCAAGGAAGGAGATTTAGTATTGATGTATGACAACAAATCCTTGTAGCACCTAGGAAAAATTAGAATACACTGGTTAGGACCATACGAAGTAAAAATTGTCATAGATGGAGGAGTCGTACAGTTGAAAGACTTATCAGGTGTATAACTCAGAGGGATGATCAACGTGAGCTGACTGAAGCTATATAAGGATAGTCGACCACCCACCACGCAGTGAAAAGAAAAACAAAAAAAGAGCACAGTGCATCGAAAGAAGAAAGAGCACGCATACTTAGGAACACAAAATCGATGTGGATAAGTCTAATGACTAGATAAAAAGAGGGAACAAGTGAGAAATGAAAAGACGACAAAACCAATATGAAACGACAGAGTTATGCAGAATTGAATGCCGGAAAGGACCGACGGGACGCCACATTAATCACGCCAACTGGAGACGATGAGAGAGAGTAATGGCAAGTACAAATGAATTAGAGGTTCATTGAACCTGTCATAAAGGTAGTGTCTTCAACAAGCTTCATGCGATGCCCATACAAAACACGAACGTGGAAGAAAACAGGTTATTGTGAGACTAGAGAAGAAACAAAGAACGAGAGCGCATATAGAGAACAGAGAAAATCTCACAGAGGTGACAAGAGCTATGAAAGCGCAGTGAGAAATCCACATTCACCACCATGGCACCACCAAAGAAAGCAGAAGCAAGACAATCTGCCAAACAACCCAGAATTAGAACCAGGACACGGGTACAATTGGAAGAAGGTGAATAGCAGCCATCGAAGGTCATTAATGTCAATGAAATCCCATCACCAGATACAACACCGATGAACTCCACACCCATGGTGGAAGAAACCCAACAACCAATACCGAAGGACATGAATATAGATATGCCGACAAAGGCACATGAGCAACAGAACTAGGACACAGAAACCATGAAGGATGCCCAACCAGAGAACACCGAAGCAGCTCCAAGAGTCAATGGAATGACGACGAATCAAGAAGCAACAGTCAAGCTAGACGAATCTCAAGCAACAGTGTCAGACCACCCACCAAAAGAAACAATAGAATATGTCACAGGTTGGCCAGAATGGTATTCTGGAGTACAAAAGACGGCGGCTGGAACCTCGAGGCAGCCACTACCAAAGAAATATAAGCAGCAGGTACCTAGGTCACCTCGCAAGCAACCCGTCGCAACCCTTGTTTTGTCACGTATACCAGATGGGGTACAAGTGAAACCAGACTTGTTGGGTCATATCGAGAAGCTTAAATACCTAGACCATGATGTATCAGACACATACAAGTTCCCAAAATTTGAAAATAAAGTATACTTATAGACTGTGGGAGTGAATGTGGTTGGGGAAACGATTGACCAACCACTCTAGTGGGCAACATGATTGGAGAAAATGAGGATTTTAGGTCTGCTAGACCTACCACCAAGGATGATTTTAGGGGATAAATTTCGCTCATGGGCTAATTTTACATGGTTTTTCCAAAAATGAGATTCGCTATTTTAAAAATGATTCACCCAAATTCTATAGGATAAAATTATTTTACCTTAAAAATCTCCAAAATTTTATAAAAACTATATAAAATAATTAGAAATTTGAATATTTTTACAAAAATTCGCCAATCATTTATAGTTACCATACTAAGGATTAGTAAGATTCGCCAAGGTTTCTAAATTTTAAAATAAATTTCCAACCTTAAAATCATCCCTGCCTACCACACTTTGGTAGAGGACAATACACAAATGGTTGTGTCAAATAACTGATGGCAGACACACATGGCGAGGATATATGGTTGGACAAGCTCATCTCGATATACGTAGAGCTCATTGCACACATCACAGGGTTGCCATATCGAGGCATGGATCTCGCGCAATTTATCGACGATAAGACAAAGGAGAAAGAACTTGCGGAGGAAATGAAGAATAAATACGGTACTGACAAGGGGACGCAAGGAATCATCATCAAGAGGTTCAATGATTCCGTGACACAAATGGTCGCAAAAATCTTAGCCTGTAAGCTGCTAAGAAAATGTCTCAGGGAGGAAGTTTCGGCCGGGGTCGTCGCAGTTGCAGCTCAGTGTGTCGAGGGCACCACAGTTAGATAGGCACCCTACCTCTTGAATTTTTTTCTAGATGACTGCAAGGATGCGCAGGATCTAGGAACAAAGTTTCATTATTCATGGCTGCTCATGTTGATAGCCATCATGGGATGGAAGGAACCGAGTTACACATTTTTTGACACTAGACCCACGCCGAATTGTGGAGCGAGGTATTTATCACTTGGTGTCACGTCGGATGCTAAGCACAAGAAAAAAAACACAACTGTATTCGAAGGATAGCTTCATGACCTACATGAGGCCATCTCCAACATGTGGAGAATAACACCACAGGTTGACGCACAGTATCGGGACATCGCCAACTTCAAGGCCACACGACACGCGATGTGGATACATGCATGGAAGGATCTCAATAAGAAGTGGCTACAAATGTGCTATTGTATCAAAAAGGGTGACATCGACATGGTTATCAAAGACTGGGAAGACGAGTGATCCAAAAATGTGATTTGTTACTGACAAATTGCAAGTTTAGTTTATTTCATTTTATGCATTGGATCGATAAGAATGTGAAATACATAACCTTTACTATTTGTTGTGGAATATCAATTATGAATTTTACTTGATTCTTATTAATTATTAAAGAGATCATCCATTAATAACCATGCTGCAAATTAAGAGAAGAACACACAAAACAGAAAGAGAAATAGAGAAAAGAACTTCTTAATGGAGTTCACCAATCGTTGGCTACATCTTTGAGCCCACTTCCAAGTGGAGGACCTCTTTATTGCTCTTCAAATTCTCAAGTTCTCTTTACATTGGCACTTTGATATTACAAAACATGCTTCAGAACTATTATGCAATACCTCCTTGATCAGATACATACATGCCCCATCAAACTCCTCTCAATAACATGGCCAAAATGCCTCTCAAAACATGAGAAAAGGCCAAATTACACAAGCTTCTCCTCAAAATCCTTGCATAAAAAAAGTTCTCTCTCAAGCTAAAAAATCTTGGTTTATATATTTTTTAGGCCCAAAAAGAGAAGCCCAAATTCCCCTGAAGATCTGGCCTCTTTTTGGGATCAAATCCCTCTCCAAATGGCCAAAATATCCTCAAAAAACCAATTCTGGGAAAAAACTTAGGCAAAAACCCACTCTGTAACAAAAAAATCTAAAATACACAGAGTATCCCCTCTTTGGATGGCGCGTGCCCCTTTGAAAAGGTCATATGAGCTTCATATGGCCAAGCACTAGCCCAAAGGGCTAAGTGTTGTCCCTAAACTTGCGCTAGCTCCTGGTTTTGGGGTAGATAGTATGTGACCTCGATCTAACAAAGAAATCTCGCGCACCTTTTTAGGGATAAGCCCCTAGTTGCATGGTGGAGAGTGATTTAAACTTGTGCTTGGGTGGTTAAGGGTCTAGCGCCTGCTTCTTGGTGATCATAATGCCAAAATAGAACCATGGACTGGGGCTTAGCCCCAACCCTTTTCCGCCCCACATAACAATTCGTGCACTTTAAATATTAAAATGTGAATTACATAAAGCAAGCAACAAAGTGTCGCTTTGATAAAAGGACTTTTCTCAAGGCATTGCTACACCCATAGGTCATAGGATCGAATCCCATGAGTGCCAAAATTTTGATCGACCACAAAACACTGGGGTGCCACGTGGAAGCCCACGATTGGGCCACGTGGCACCAAACATCTTGCCGAGAATGTGCAACTTGTCCACTTCTAATTGGATATGTCATCTACCCAGTCAACCCACTATTGTGCTGCCACATGTCACTATGCTACATTAGCATGATGATGTCATGCTGATGTCAACATTGACTTTTGTCAGTTTGACTGTTGACTTTTTAGCTGTTTGAGAATTTGATTAGAGTGCGATAAATCGCGCATATGGAGCCCGTTTGAGAAAGTAAATATATGGACGAAATCAGCGTGACAAGCCGGTTGCAATGGAATTGGTTTCATTCAATTCCTAGAACTTTCATTTTTTTAGCATTTTCTGGACCTAGGGAGCCTACTGGATCATTCCTCCCCACTTTGGAAGCTTTTGGACCACCAAAAGTCTACTTTTACTCAGGTAAGAAGTGAGGGTACTACCTCCCCACTTGTCCTGTATCATCCATCCTCTCTGTTGGGACAATGATCACCTGACTAATCAGAACTAACATAAAAACTGAGATAACATTGTTTATCAAAGTAATCATTTCATTTATCGTACAATCATCTACATTCTTTGTCGCATTTTGCAACCATACACCATTGAATAGAAACAAACTAAAAAACAATACTGAGTATGCGAATGAAAATGACAAAACATGCTTCCCTTTCTGAACAGGAACAGTAAACAAAGTATGCAGCTGAACCTCATGTTGTACCTTTGGTGACACTTCATGATTGTTCGGAACATATTGAACCATAACATGTTTAGCATCACTAACTTCTTGTTTTGTTACAGACATAAGTGTTAAAAATTTTCTTGCATTTACCATTCTTTTTAACTGCCCTGTAGTTTCAAAAGATCTTTCAGTTTTTATGGGATGAGCACGAACAATGTACTCTTTCCCATCTTTCTTGAAGAAATATTTATTTTCCTCCCTGTAGAATATGGTTTTTCTATCATAAAGATATGGGCTTCCTAGGACAATTCCACATATGTCCAATGGTACTATATCAAGCTCTACTTCATCATTATACTTAAAAGTGATTGCAAACTTAATTTTACATTGCTTGGTTACTTGCGAATTATTATCACCACATATCCACCCTAATGGATATGGTCTAGGATGTGACTTAGTTTCAAGTCCCAAGTTGTTTACAACCTCTTCACTGATTAGATTGGCTTGTGATCCACTGTCTACAAGAGTATCAATATTAACATTATTTGTTATGACCCTTACGTGGAAAAGTTCACTCCTTTTACACTCATCATTTACACCATCTGAATTGGAAGAGATAATGCTTGCAATAGAATTTATACCTCGGATTCCCATAGCTACAACTTTTGTCTCATCACCAGAGTCTGATCCAAGATCCACTTGAACTATTGCAGCCATGGTACTCTTTCTTCCTTGGTTGGCATACTTCTTTGGCTTCAAATCAGGATGTAAGATCCAACAATGATCTTCATCATGGCCTACCTTCTTGCAATGCTTGCAAGTAGGCTTCTCCTTTCCTGTTGTGGTTGTCTTCTTTTCTTTCTCTTTTCTTTTCTCTGAATCCTTTCTTTGCCAAGTATCTGTAGAAATACTATCACCAAAATTCCCTTTACTTGATTCAATGTGAATGGCTTGTACACATACTTCATCAAAGTTAAAAGGATTTAGCATAAGAATAGTGTGCTTGAGATAGGAATGTAAACCACCAATATATTTTAGGAGTGTCTCTTGTGTATATAAAGGAATACCCAAATTTAATGCTTTCTTACAAAATGTTTGAGTATATTGTTGTACACTTTGACCTTTCGCTTGCCTTAAACTTTGCCAATTCATCATTTCTTGTTGCATGTATGCTAATGGATAAAACTGTTGCTTCAATGCAATAACAAAATCATTCCGGGAAGAGATTGTTTTACCACTTTTCTTGAGATCATCTTTAGTTTTGTTTTCCCACCATATGAGAGTTTTACCTTCCATTTTGAGACTTGCAAGTTGGATCTTTGTTTCATCATCAACAATCCTTTGTATCCTACAATAGACTTCAAGTTGTCTAATCCAATTATCTAGCTTTTTTGCATCTAATTCACCATCATAAGTGGGTAAATGAAACTTTACATCTAACTTTAATAACGACATATCAGAAGAATGATGAGTTTTTTTAGGTTTCTTATCCTTGGAGGGATGTACACTTCCTTCACTTGTAGATGGTGAGGATGAAGGAGAAGAAGGTTCTGAAGGTCCACCACCTCCAACTCCTCCTTCTGCTCTTATTGAAGATTCACCTTCTTCAACTTTTGGATTTCTTCGTTGTCCTCTTTCATGGTAAAGTTCCTCTACCATGGCTTTCATTAATTGAAATGACTCATAGAAATAGTCCTCAGATGCAAAAGGACCTAGGTTTCTTGGTGAAGACATCTCTTGTTTATGCAATCTCCTTTGAATCTCTGTATTAAGAGCCTCAAGTTGGCCTTCTCCTCACTTGAGTTTTTCTCTGGTGAGCATCCAATGCTTGCAATTCTTGTCAAACCTTCAAAACCAAATTCTCTGATACCATAAACTTGATCCAAAAATGTGAGGTTTTACTAACAAATTGCAAGTTTAGTTTATTGTACTTTATGCATTGAATCGATAGGAATGTGAAATACATAAACTTTACTATTTGTTGCGGAATATCAATTATAACTTTTACTTGATTCTTATTAATGATGAAAGAGATAAGCCATTAATAACCATGCTACAAATTAATATAAGAGAACAACAAAACATAAAGAGAAATAGAGACAAGAAATTGTTAATGGAGTTCACCAATCATTGGCTACGTCTCTGGGCCCGCTTCCAAGTGGAGGACCTCTTTATTGCTCTTCGAATGCTCAAGTTCTCTTTACATTGGCTCTTTGCTGTTAAAAACATGCTTTAGAATTGTTCTGCAAGACCTCCTTGCTCAGATACATACATGCCCCATCAAACTCCTCTCAATAACATGGCCAAAATGCCTCTCAAAACATTAGAAAAGGCCAAATTACACAAGTTGCTCCTCAAAATCCTTGCATCAAAAAAGTTATCTCTCAAGATAAAAAATCCAATTTTATATAGTTTTTAAGCTCAACAAGAGAAGCCCAACTTCCCCTAAAGATCTGGCCTCTTTTTGGGATCAAATCCCTTTCCAAATGGCCAAAATATCAGAAACCAATTCTGGGCAAAAACTTAGGCAAAAACCCACTCTGTAACAAAAAAATCTAAAATACACAGAGTAGCCCCTCTTTGGATGGCGCACACCCCTTTGAAAAGGTCATATGAGCTTCATATGGCCAAGCACTAGCCCAAAGGGCTAAGCACTGGCCCTAAACTTGCGCTAGCTCCTAGTTTTGGGGCGGATAGTATGTGACCTCGGTCTAACAAAGAAATCCCACATGCCTTTTTAGGGATAAGCTCCTAGTTGCATGGTTGAGAGTGTTGTAAACTAACGCTTGGGTGGTTAAGGGTCTAGCGCTTGCTGCTTGGTGGTCATAACACCAAAATAGAACCATGGGTTGGGGCTTAGCCCCAGCCCTTTTCCGCCCCACATAACAATATGTACACTTTAAATATTAAAATGTGAATTATATAAAACAAGCAACAAAGTGGTGCGTTGGTAAAAGGACTTTTCTCAAGGCTGGAAAAAATTCAAGAGGAGCTGGAAGACATGCAACCGTTTCTCAAGTAGATTGGGGAAGCACAAACATCAAGAAGCAACATAGGAACAAGGCCATCAACATCACAGAAAGGAGAAGGACCAGAAGAAGGTGAGTGAGACACATTCCACACAATACCACAGCCAAGAGCGACATTCCACATTACACCCATCATGTTACAAATGGACGAGATTGTGGGGAAGACACCCCTAAAGGACTTAGCTCAAATCCAACTAGTATTGCCATGCATATCATCTAAATCTCTACAAAAATTATAGGTTAGCGTTACCCAAGAGGTACATTCTCGTGCATGCAAAAACTTAGCCGAATTGCAGTAGGAAAAGAAGAAGCAGGACACACTAGAAATAATATGTGAGCAGGATAAGTTCGATACTTAAGAGTAGAGGGAGCACGCGAACGGAATGGAAAAAAAAGTAGCAGGAACTTACGAGAATATTCCAAGGACCGCGCAGAGGGATGAACTCACAACAACAGAGAATATTGACCAGATTGCACAGGAAATCAATCAATATCAGAAGGATATCGAGAATCTTCGCGAGTATCTCACACCCACCACTAGACCCATAGTAAGGGAGCAAAGAAAGTAGGAAGCAACAAAGCAATTGTAGGAGATAGAGCAACATGTCAGCACAACAACCGACTTGTTTGATAAAGAAACACAACTTTGGACAAAGCTATAGGAGGATCAACAAGTCCAACGATGGGACAAAGAAGAAGAAAGGATAAGAGAAATTATCCAAGACCTCAAGCAGAGGCAGAAGACAATGCCTATCACGGAGCACGTCAAAGGGGCACAAGACATGAAGAAACTGAAGGCAGAACTCACCACTGTGCAAACAATGAAAAATGAGTGTCAGGCTCAAATGGAACCGCTTCAAGAGCGAGTGGAAGAAGTCATTGCACAGGTGGAGGAAGCCAAGACACACATAGCATAGACCCAGGTAGAGTGCACATGATTAATCAGTGACAAAATTGCAGCCTAGACAGTAGACACACTCACGGAGAAGACCACGCAGGCGCAAACACAAGAAACATAGCTCAAGGAAAAATTCCAGAGGATCACCAGGGAGATCAACGAAGCGCACAAAGGTTAGGTGACTTAGGAAGAGCCACATGTCAGTGTTGGGGGCATGTTGGAAGCAGACCAAGGCAAAAAGCAAGGCGATTTTTGGAAAGAACGCATGCACAAGGAAAGCGACAACTAGAAGGAAGAACAACACGCGCGCATGCATTGAAGACCTAACGATGTTAGGGTTAGGGTTTTGGTAATGTATTGTAATGTTTGAAGAGCCAGAAATGTATAAATAGAGATACCTAGGTCTCATAGGAGGGGGTTAGACTAGTCGTTATTATAGAGAGAATTGTTGTAGCGAGTCGATACGTAACAATTTGTTGTATGAACTACTTTTGTAAGATGTTGAGCTAGAGAGGATGGAGGAGGGTAGATATTGAGGGTTAGATCGCAAGCTGAGGAGCCTGGTGCACTCTAGTCCACCTCATATAGATCTTACCCCACTGAGAAGAGTTGTAAGCGTGTGGCATTCTGATGACATAACGAATATAATAAAATAGCTAAGAGCCAAATATTTGTGGACGTATCCTAGGAGGGGGTGAACCATGGTAACATCTGTGTTATTTGATTGAATGCATGTATTTCTTTATCGTCTTAATATATATAGATGTGCTAAATGAATGAGCTATTATATTTCTTTCATAAATCATGATAATGGTATACTGTGTTAATAAGTTACAGTAGCACTCCTAATACACAGTTATGAGATCTCTCACTCAATCCTAGGCTGTAAACACATGAGTATTGCAGCCACCCATTACGACTATCTCGGGTGAGACGACACAGTGCACCCTGTGCATTGTGTTGCCTTATGGTTTATCAGGAGGGCCAATTGTTTTAGAGGCTTTGTTGGAAACCTGAAAAAACATGAACCCTGGGTCAACTAACTCAGAAAGGATATAAGATAAAGTAGCCAACACACAATTACCACATTTTCACCTTTTCACCTTTTCGCGTGCTTAAAAATGTGTGGTAGGTTTTTTGGGTTTGGCTTGGAATTTGAAGTGGCTAGATCTTTAAATACTATGCATGATATCTTGTGGATGATGAGGCAGACACGAATCTTTCAATAAACATATTTTTAATTCAATAATAACTTTGTCCTGACATTTTGACAATCAACTAGATCATGTAAGGTGGCATTATGAATTGCAATTTCCACACCTCCTGCATATGTTCTAAGTCGAGGTATTAGTTGGCAGGTGAGTTGACTAGGACTGACCGTTATAAATCAAATTTTGTTTTATTTGAATTGACATAATTCATGTACATGATTTTATTTGGAAAACTGGATGGGACATACTAATAAATGGCCTTTTTGGGACAAGAAATGGCTCAATTGTTTCAGTGTGAGAATGCTCTGCTCATATTTTTTTTACAATTTTATAAAATATTAAATGATTGCTCTTAGGTCGCGCATGCATTCACTAGTGCACCCTCTTTCCACCTGCCCTCTCACCATGGCCTCCGGAGGGGACCCCAAGGATCCCCCACCCCTCTCCCACCTGAGATAGACACATTCAGGAAGCTAGTTTCTACCTGCAACAAACGACCTGCCTCAGAATTGCACTAGAAATTCATAAAAAAATTGGACAACATCCCTTCAATTGACTTACCAGCAGAAGAAACCTATATATCTGCTATGAACTTGGCTGAGCGGGGGCTCATTGGGCAGTTCATAGGATTATGGCCTTCTCCCAATGTCGTATATGCATGGGTGTAGAGGAATTGGAGTCCTTTAGTAAAGGAAGGCATCAAAAGCCATCTAGTTGGCAGGGGATTCTTCATTTTTGTTTTTTACAACCTAGAAAACATAAATCTCATCATCGGGAACATACCATATTTTATGGGCCCTCAAGGTCTGTACCTGAAAAAATGGTCTCCAGATTTCGATCCAACACAAGACGTGCCTTTGGCTGTTCTGGTTTGGGTGCACCTTCCTCATTTACCCTTGCATTGCTGGAATCAGAAGTCTCTAGAATCCATTGGAAACACCCTCAGAAAATACATCGACAAAGTAGACAAAAAGGAAAAATATTCCTATGCAAGAATATGTGTTGAATTCAATCTGGAGGTGGGACTCCCAGAAGCCATTCAACTAAAGGTCGCAGACTAGTCTTACATCCAAGAATTGGACTATGAAAAACTTCCATTTAAATGCAGGTATTTCCATGGCTACAATCACTTTGCCCGACATTGAAAAAACAAGGCCGAAGAGTAGGTGGAAACCTTGAAAGGCGATCAATGGACATAGGTTCAAAAAGCAGCCCTGCCAAAGCATAATAGTAGATCCAAAGGTAAAGGAACACCAAAGGGTTATGGTGTCCCTACAAAAGGGAATTCCCTTGGGGAAGGGAGCTCAACCCCCCAATCCCAGAGGCTTCCAAAAATGCTTTTGAAATCCTTAGCAACCCCTCAGAAATCATGGATCCAATGATCAAGGAACTTGAGTAGCAGATCCTTCCTCCCACAATGGGAAAATGAAATGTTGAGATCCATTCTGGCTCCCCAATTGGAGCCTCCTCCTCCCCTTCCTAAGCAGATATAATAAAAAAGAAACCTTCGAAAATATTCAGATCTTTGGAGGATGAGTATTTTGAGAGACCCTCAAAAAGAGCAGGGATAAAATCTCATAAAGAAGCAAGAGAAGAAGAAGCAGAGAGGCAAAAAATGCAAGGAATCCAATCCACCATTGAAATTTCCATCAGAAGGAATATCAGAACAAGGCCCCCTAAGGGAGGTCCTTCCCACTCCAACCCCAATAAATAATGTGTATAGTCTCTTGGAATTGTAGAGGCTTGGGGAATCCTTCGAAGGTTGAGGGAGTATAAGACCTTCTCAAAATCAACCCTCCCGAGATTCTCTTGCTCCAATAGACAAAAATTGAAGGGGACACCCTTCTAGAAATCAACAATCAGAAATGGAAGAAAAATGCAGGGAAAGCCATCAGCGCAAGGGGCTCTTTAGGTGGCCTTTCAACCTTGTGGGCGAAGGACAAATTTAATTTAGGAAACTCCTTCGAGACTCAGCATTGGATATTCACTGAACTTCAACATATTCCAAGTAATATTTCTCTCTCACTCTTCAATCTTTATGTTCCTGTCAGGTACTCCGAGAAGAAAGATTGTTGGCAAATGTTAGCAGATTTTCTAGAGATTTTCTCTCCCTCGAACATCATTCTAGCTGGAGAGATAAACTTTGTATTCGAACCAAAAGAAAAGAGAGGAGACAATAGTAGAAGGGACCAAATTCTACCCTTCGTTGAGGAGATAGTCCATCAATGAGACCTTCTTGATTTTAAGCCTTCGAAAGGACTTTACACTTGGAAAAACAATAGAGTTGGGGCTGATCACATCTTATCTCACTTGGACAAATTATTAATTCAGAGCTCGTTCCTACAAGAAAGGAGGACAATATCTTCTAAGATCCTTCCAAAATTGACTTCCGGTCACAAACCTATCCTCTTGAATTTGGAAGAAGAAGAAAATATGGGCTCAATCCCTTTCTGGTTCAACCCTCTTTGGATAGAAAAGAAGGGATTTCTTGAAACTGTCCATTCAGCTTGGTCCTCTCCTATTTCGGGGTCTCCAAGCTTTATGTGGGAGCAGAAATTAAAAGAAACAAAACATGCACTGAAATCTTGGGTTAAAAATCCCACGAACACCCCCCTTAGACACAGACAAGAGACTGTTCAACAATTATTAGATTTGCAAGATGAAATGGATATCAAAGACATCTTCAACTCAGATTTAGAGAAAGAACAAGCTTCTCAAAGAAAAAATTTCCGTGCATTTCTCCATGAAGAAGAGCATTGGAGGCTTAAGTCTCAAAGCTTGTGGCTAAAATCTAGAGACCGAAACACCTCATTCTTTCATCGGCAGTTCAAACCCCACCTCTCCCGAAACCACATTTATGAAATTTCCTCCTCAGATGGATTGATTCACAAAGGGTTTGATCAGCTCAAGGCCACAATAGAAATCCACTTCAAGATACTTTACAAGGAAGAAGGCTCTAACTGTGAAGAGGTTACTTCAGATTTCCTCTCTCACATTCCCTCCCTCGTAAGAAGGAATGAAAATTCAGTCCTCATGAAGCCATTTTCTGAAGAAGAAATCTGCAATGTCATCTATTCCATGGAGCCTGACAAAGCCCCATGACCAGATGGATTCACAATCCATTTTTATAGAGCATGCTGGGAAATAATCAAGATTGATCTGTTGATGATGATTAAATCATTTCACCAAAGAGTTAAAGTAGGAGGCAACACTAACTCCACCTTCCTAGCTTTAATCCACAAAGAAGTTAACCTGAGCTCCTTCGAAAGATTCAGGCCTATCTCGCTTTGCAATGCTTCTTACAAAATTTTGTC
The DNA here is from genome assembly GCA_000966675.3 of Picea glauca. Taxonomy (NCBI): domain Eukaryota; kingdom Viridiplantae; phylum Streptophyta; class Pinopsida; order Pinales; family Pinaceae; genus Picea; species Picea glauca. Next base: position 30,359 of record JZKD02S0429323.1, read on the forward strand.
CAAGCTTTTGGAAAATAGAATTAATCTCCTACTAGAGAACCTCATTTTCCCCATGCAAGGTGGATTTGTCAAAGGGAGACATATCCTTGACAATGTAATACAAGTCCAAGAATCCATGCACTCCAGCCACCAATGACAGGAGCAAGGGATGCTGATAAAGCTCGACATGGAAAATGCTTTTGACATGGTAAACCTCTCCTTCCTTTACAAAGTTGTCCTCTCTTTTGGGTTTTGCTCTGATTTTGTTAATTTGATAAAAGCATGCATTGAAAAGCCTTGGATATGCCCTCTAGTAAATGGCAGGCCAACAAACTATTTTTAGGCCTTGAGGGGATTAAGGCAAGGTTGTCCTCTTTCCCCCTTCCTGTACATCTTCATGGCAGATATTCTAAGCAAGAAGTTGACTGTGGAAAAGAGGATTTGTTCAGTCACAGGCATTAGGCTGATGAAGGGCCTTGACCCAATCAACCATGCCCTCTTTGCAGACGATTCCCTCATGCTGGGTGGAGCCTCTATAAAAAATGCAAAAAACTTCAACAAAATACTTCAAATATTCTGCAGTATCTCTAGAGCGCTCATCAATAAAAGGAAAAGTGAAGTGTATGGGTGGAACATAGATCAACAAACAATTCAACGAATTCCCCTTTACTTGGAGTTCTCGGGCTATGCTTCTTGGGAAAAAATAAAGTATCTAGGACTCCCCTTAACTCTGGGTTCCAACAAAGCTTCTCTGTGGGAAGAAATTATAAGAAAATTCAAAGATAAAATCTCAATGTGGGGTATACAGTGGCTCACCAATGCTGGGAAACTCGCCCTCATAAAATAATTCCTGTCCTCCTTGTCAATATACCAGGACTCCTTTCTTCTGGCCCCGAAGGAGATCATGATTCAGATCACAAAGATGATTAGAGATTTCCTCTGGCATGGAGGAAAAGGAAACCAAAATAAATACCACTTGGTCAATTAGGAAACTGTCAAACACCCCTATGATGAAGGTGGCTTACAACTAAGATACCCTGAGCTTGAAAACCTAGCACTGGGAGGCAAAATCATTTGGAATATTTATGAAAACCACAGACACCTAATGAGAAATCTCTTAAGAAAAAAATACCTCAATGGCGCATCTATGAGAAACCTCCAGGCAGTGAATATTTCCAAAGGAACTTCGATCTAGAACCTCTATCGGTGTGGTTTAGAACTCTTTCAAAAACATCTATTTCAAATCCCAGGGAATGGGAAAAAAACCATGCTGTGGCAAGACAACATTATGGGCAATGCCCCCCTCAATGACTCAGAACATATCAAGTAGATCCACGCATGGCTTTCTCAGCAGGGCATCAAAAAAATCGCAGACATATTTGTGTGGGACGATTCAGGAAGCTGGAAAACCTGGGATCTCTCGGGCTTCCCAAATCAAATGCAATCGCAAAAATCCCTCCTCCTTGCTGCGTTGATGGAATGTGCACCTGTTCACATCCTCTCAAGGGATATATGGGGCTGGGGAAAATCCGGTTTCTACTCAGTAGCCCAAGGTTATATCACTCTGCAATACCCTAAATCTCTGACCGAGACAAAAACCCTCTGGAAGCAGGTCTGGGATCCCCTCGGTCTCCCTAAAGTAAATTTATTTTGTTGGGTTTTAATGCAAAGGAAAGTTTTAACAAGTGAAAATCTGGTAAAAATAGGCTTCATCGGTCCTCATAGATGTCCCATGTGTTTTAATGCACTTGAAACAATGGTTCATCTATTTGTAGACAGTTCATTCTCCCAAGAATTATGGAAGATATCCCTTCAAGGCCTCAAATCCACAGTTCTGAAACAGATCTCAATGGTTGACTCATTTTCCTCATGGAAGGAATGCTACCCTCAAGAGATACAAAGCAGTCCAATCTGGAGAAGAATTTGGCAGACCATTCCCAAATACATTTGTTGGAAACTATGGTTGGCCAGAAACGATCATACCTTCGACAACACGTCGCCTTCCCCCCTAATGGTGGTTGCGAAAGGAAAATATTTCCTTCTTGAAACAGTGGCAAACCACTTTGCCACGAATGAAATTACTCTTCTTATCGAAGAAAATAAATGGACTGGAACCTTCACCTTCCGAGACAGAAAACAAACCATTGTTCGCCCCTCTAAAACTCCAGGTTGGTGTTTGTGAGACAAAGATGCAGTTTTTCAAGATTGGTGGAGGAGGCAAGGCATAGCCTCAATCTTTTTCGATGGAGCCTCCAAGGGAAACCCAGGGAATGTAAGAGCAGGTGGAGTGATTTTCTCCTCGGATGTAATTTGAAAAGACAACTTCAGTTGGGGTCTTATTTAGAGAACAAATAATCAGGCTGAAATTCTCGGGCTGCTAAAAGCTTGTTAATTAGCGCATGAAAATGGCATTAAAGAAATACAAATCTTTGGAGACTCTGAAATCCTGATTAAGATTTTAAACATGAATGACCATTTCAGCAATCCAGTGATCAACAATACCTTGCAAAGGCTTTGTCAAATGCTGCAAGATTTATCCTCCCCTCACTTTTCCACATCCTTCGTAGATCGAACAAGGAAGCAGATGAAAATGTGAATATGGGTTGCCTAATGCCTTTAGGAGTGCTCAGGAAAAATGACGAAACCCCCTTGTGGACCCCTATCCCATAGTTACGACTCTTCCTCATCTTATAACTATGTAAGAATGGGAAATGATGTACTCATTTTAAGTGGGAAGTTGTTCCCTTGTAATGACAGTTGATTCGTCCTTGGCCCAATCGGCCTCAAATTCAAATAAAATTACCCATTTCAGTTAAAAAAAAATGCTCTTCTCATTGAAGGCACCACGAAAAAATTACCATTAAGAGTAATGGATGGGACTCATTTTTCTGTGCAATATATATAATTACTTTATTTGAGATAAATGTATTTACTTGTTTGGGAAAAATATTTATAATCTAGTTCACAATCCTTCATATTAATGTACTTTTATATTTATTGACATTTAGGGAAATTGGGATCTCTTTTTGTATCAATACCATTTCCAATATTTGTTGCATCATACTGTGTGTTTTTTTCATTGGTTGGTAAGTGGTTTCAATCAATCTGAATAAAATAAAACATATTTGGAAGTTTAGGTTTGTGGGTTTTCTTGTGTTCATATTTGTTGTTATTTTTTCTAGTTGTTGTTGGTGTTTCCATCGTTCATTCACTAACAAGAACTCAATGAAAAACTTGTTCATCTTGGTAGTTTCCTTATTTATGGGAATGTCTAATCCGTAATATTTATATGAGGTTTATGCTACTTCTAAAGTGGGCCTTGTCCATAGAAATGCGAGATGGGTAAGTTCAAAAGGAATGATGAAGCATGCATTGTTTTGATTTTCAAGGTAGGATCTAATAACTCGATATGATTTCTTGTGCCTACTTTAATTTTTCATCTTTTGGATTCAGTTCAATGACTTCCAAAACACCATATTCTCCTCACCATCGACAATTGCACTAATTATTGCAGTATTTCTAGATAACACTGTAGAATTTGAACAAGACAAGAGGGATAGAGGGATGTTGTGGTGCATAAAATTAAGAACATTCAGAGGGGAAAGTCAGATTGAGGAGTTTTACCATTCAATATTAGTAAAGTTCCCCACCTAATATGCATGTTGTGATTCAGATATTGTTACAATTCCTATTGGATCAACTAGTACATGAAGGTTGGGTAGTGGAGCTATTGTTGATCCAAGTGAAGTGAGACACTATTATGATGCTTATACTTCATACATAAAGCAAAGGATATCAAGTTGTATACATTAATGAGTGGCAAAGCTTCAACAAGGTTGGCATTGGAGCTTTTGTCGATCCTAATAAAGTGAGCAAGGATCAACTAGTACATGAAGTTTTGGCATTGGAGTTATTGTTGATCCCAGTGAAGTGAGCTAGTATTATGATGTTTATACTTCATATAGGAAGCCATATATATCAAGCTATCATACATCAATTAGTGTTATAGCTTCATCAAGGTTGGGCACTGGATCTATTGTTGATCCTAATAAAGTGAGCCAAGATCAACTAGTATGGGAAGGTTGGGCATTGGAGATACTTTTGATGTCGACCATGTTGCCATACAGTTGGAATGATGTCTACATTTATTGTTTCTCTTATTGAGGTTATACACGACTACCACAAGTTCACCTTTTATTGTGCTTGAAAATGAGTGGTAGGTATTTTTGGATTGGCTTGGCATTTGAAGTGGTTAGATCTTTAAATACTTTGCATGATGTCTGGGGGATGATGAGGTAGACATGGATCTTTTACTAAACTCAATTGTAATTTGACAATAAGTTTCTCATGACATTTTAGCAATCAACTGGAGCATGTAAGGTGGCATTACGACTTGCAAGTGCCACGCCTCCTGCATATGTTCTAAGTCGAGGTATTGGTTGGAAGGTGAGATGATTGGGACTAACTGTTTTAAATCAAATTTTGTTTTATTTGAATTGACATAATTCATGTACATGCTTTTATTTGTATAATTGGATGTGACATACTACTAAATGGACTTTTTGGGGCAGGAATTGGCTCCATTGTTTCAGTGTGAGTATGCTATGCTCATTGAAGGCATCATGAAAATATTATCATTAAGAGTACTAGATGAGACTCATTTTTCTTTGCAAGATATGTATTTAATTGATTTGAGATAAATGTATGTATTTGTTTGGGATAAATGTTTATAATCTTGTTGACCATCCTTCATATTGATGTACTTATGTATTTACTAACATTTAAGGCGAAATTGGGATCTCTTTTTGCATCAATATTGTTTCCAATATTTGTTGCATCAAACTGTGTGCTTTTTGCACTGCTTGGTAATTGGTTTCAATCAATCTAAATAAAATAAAATATATTTGGAAGTTTAGGTTTGTGTGTTTTTAAGTGTTCTTGTTTGTTGTTATTTTTTCTAGTTGTTGTTGTTGTTTCCATCGTTCATTCACTAACATGAACTCAATGCAAAACCTATTCTTCTTGGGAATTTCCTTATCTTCAGGCTTGTCTATTCCATAAAATTTTAATTAGTTTTATGCTACTTCTAAAGTGGGCTATGTCCATACAAATGCAGGATGGGTAAGATAAAAAAGAATGTTGAAGCATGCATTGTTTTGATTTTCAAGGTAGGATCTAATAACTTTATATGATGTCTTGTGCCTACTTTAATTTGTCATATTTTGGTTGCATTTTAATGACTTCCAAAACACCATAATCTCCCCACCACTGACAATTGTACTAATTATTACAGTATTTGTAGATAACACTCTAAAAGTTGAAGAATACAAGAGGGATGTCATGGTGGGTAAAATTCAGAACATTTAGAGGGGGTAGTCAAAATGAAGAGTTTTTCCATTCAATCTCAGTAAATTTTCCCACCTAATATGAATGTTGTGATTCAGATACTGTTACACTTCATGGTGGATCAACTAGTACATAAAGGTTGGGTAGTGGAGCTATTGTTGATCCTAGTGAAGTGAGATACTATTATGATGTTTATACTTCATACATGAAGCAAAGGATATCAATTTGTATACATTAATGAGTGTTAGAGCTTCAATGAGGTTGGGGATTGGAGATTTTGGTGGTCCTAATACAGTGAGACAGGATCAACTTGTACAAGAAGGTTGGGAATTGGAGTTATTGTTGATTCTAGTGAAGTGAGCCAGTATTATGATGTTTATACTTCATACAAAAATCAAGAGAGATCAAGCTATCATACATCAATTAATGTTAGAGCTTCATCAAGGTTGGGCATTGAAGCTACTGTTGATCCTAATAAAGTGAGTCGGTATCAACTAGTACATGAAGGTTGGGCATCATAGATACTTTTGATGTCGGCCATACGTTTGGAATGATGTCTATATTTCTTGTTTCTATTATTGAGGTTATACACAACTTCCACATTTTTACCTTTTCTCGTGCTTAAAAATGAGTGGTAGGTGTTTTGGGATTGTCTTGGAATTTGAAGTGGTTAGATATTTAAATACTCTGCATGATATCTTGGGGACGATGAGGCATACATGGCTCTTTTAGTAAACACAATTGTAATTTGACAATAACTGTCATGACATTTTAGCAATCAACAAGAGCATGTAAGGTGGAATTATGACTTGAAAGTGTCATGCCTCTTGCATATGTTGTAAGTTGGGGTATTGGTTGGAAGGTGAGATGACTGGGACTGATTGTTTTAAATCAATTTTTTTTTTATTTGAATTGACATAATTCATGTACATGCTTTTATTTGGAAAACTAGATGGGACATAATACTAAATGACCTTGTTGGGACATGAACCAGTTTCATTGTTTCAATGTGAGTATTCTTTGATTATTGACGGTATCATGGAAATATTACCATTATGAGTACTGGATGGGACTCATTTTTCCTTGCAAGATATATATTTACTTGATTTGAGATAAATGTATTTACCTATTTGGGAGAAATGTTTATAATCTTGTTCATAGTACTCATATTAATGTACTTTTGTATTTACTGACATTAGGGAAATTGGGATCTATTTTTGCATCAATATCGTTTCCAATTTTTGTTGCATCGTACTGTGTGCATTTTACATTAGTTGGTAAGTGGTTTCAATCAATATGAATGAAATAAAATATATTTAGAATTTTAGGTTTGTGGGTTTCTAAGTGTTCCTATTTGCTGCTATTTTTTGCACTTGTTGTTGGTGTTTCCATCGTTCATTCACTAACATGAACTCAATGCAAAACGTATTCATCTTGGGAGTTTCCTTATTTCTAGGATTGTTTATTTAGTAATAGTTAAATGAGTTTTATGCTACTTCTAAAGCGGGCCATGTCCATACAAATGCAGGATGGGTAAGTTCAAAAATAATGTTGAAGCATATGTTGTTTTGATTTTCATGGTAGGATCTAATAACTTGGTATGAGTGTCCGTATTTGCTACTATTTTTTCCAGCGGATGTTGGTGTTTCTATCGTTCATTCACTAACATGAACACAATAAAAAACTTGTTCATGTTGGGAGTTTCCTGGTTTTTGGGCATGTCTATTCCATAATAGTTCAATGAGTTTTATGCTAATTCTAAAGTGGGCTTTGTGCATACAAATGCAGGATGGTTAATTTCAAAAAGAATGTTGAAGCATGTGTTGTTTTTATTTTCAAGGTGGTATCTAATAAATTATATGATTTCTTGTGCCGAATTTAATTTTTCATCTTTTGGTTGCAGTTTAATGACTTCCAAAACACCATATTCTCCTCACCACTAATAGTTGCACTAATTATTGCAATATTTCTAGATAACACTCTAGAAGTTGAAGAAGCTAAGAAGGATAGAGGGATGTTGTGGTTGGTAAAAGTAAGAGCATTCAGAAGGGATAGTCAGAATGAGGAGTTTTCCCATTCAATCTTAGTAAATTTCTAGCCCTCCCCACCCAAAAACATGATTTTGAGGATCTATTGTACAATTGAATGCTTGCGAAAAAAATGTTGAGTGAATGTACCATTATGCTATTTAAAATTGGTTCATGAGTTGGGATATTCAATTCCAAGGAGATGGTGACAAGCATGCTTCTCTCAATGGTTGAGTCATTAATCTCCTTGCATTTTTTATTTTTAAGGAATACAAAGCCAAATGATGTGAGGGGTTGAGCGAAAGTTGCAACTGAAATCCTCCCTTGTCATAAACGTCTATTTTCTGATCTCTAGTGTGAATTTGTCATGTTTTGATCGTTACTTCTACATATTTGTAACTTTCCCTTTTGTTTTCCAACACAAAACAAAACAAAATCAAGTGTGTTTGAAAATAATTTATGTACTAAGAAATTAGGTTGTTGAGAACAAATCTCTCATTGTGTGAATTATTATGTTATTTTGGTATTATTCTGAGTGAACTTTATGTTGTAAATAAAAAAAAAAAATCTTGGAAAACTAAGTTGTGGTTTTATTAGAAATTGTCAAGGTTGTAGACAAAGACATTATAACTCTTTACTCTACAAATAAATTTCAAATTGTAATAATGATTTTGCATTTGATATATAGCTCTTGTACTTTGAAATCTTTGTATAATGCATAAAATGGTTTGTGAATTTATTTAGGCAAAGTTAGGTGTCTCATGGCCTTGAAGATGTTGATTGCCCAACATTGATTTATAAATATGGTGTACCAAAAGTTTTGGTTTTCATATTGAACCAAAGTGTTAAAAAGGGACTATTATCCTGCCTAATTAAAATATTTGAGGAACAATGGTTATCCTCAATTTGACTTTTGAAATTCACTAAGCCCCATAGCATAATGTTGCTCATTTTAATACAAGTTTATCTAATTGCGAGTTTCACACAAAATTTTGTTGATAAAAGAGTAAAATGGCCTCATTTGGGGTATTTAACTCTTTATGGTTGGAAATCCTTGTTAGTTGTAGCTTACTCTTTACTTCTTTTATTCTACATTGGAGGAAATCTGAAGTACACTAGATAAACTATTTACAATGGGCACAATAAACAAGAGGAAATACTTGCTACTTTTGTAGCTTACTCTTTACTTCCTTTTATTCTGCATTGGAGGCAATGTCTAGATGATATATATAAGTTATTAATTTTGAAATTGATCATTTCTATTGTATTTTTTCTTTAACTTGTGGAGCTTACTATTTAGATTTGATTTTGATCTATATTGTAGGAATGATTAAAGGAAATAAACAATTTTTTTCTTTCATTAGCAAAAGGACAGTAAACGTTTGCCTGAAATTCCAAAGCAGGGTTGAAGTTCATAAATTGCAATTGGTGAAAGATTTAGCAGTGTTAAAATGATTTTTATATCACTACAAAAACAATGAATCATGTCTCCAACACAATCGTGCACTGCAAGTAGCTTACACTTTACCTTTTTCAAGTTCTAAACACTGAAATGCATGAAAGGATAAATGCACTTATTCATTATTAAAGTCAAATGTGTTAAAGACAATGCACTCGTTTGGTTTTAAAATTATATAAATGACAAACTAAATAGTTCCACACTAAAATATTGCACTTCAAAACACTACAAAAATCAAATTATTTTTGAAATGATTTGATCCACCCTAGTAAGATTCTTTTATATATGTGTATCTTGACTTCTTCTTTTTATTTTTGGTTCAAAGATTTGATAGATTTTACACCCAAAGGTTACCCACTATGACCTCTTGACATGTAGAGAGAGCACGCTCATTTAGAGTTTGACTAGGGTTCACCACCTGCTTTTCATGGAAGGGTGGTCATTCAATTCACTAGTTGAACTTCAACGAGCCATAAGGGAATGGATACACTCATCGAGGCAATTATTTCAATTTTAACATTGACTCATTTCGGCCTTGTAGGTCGTATCAATGACACTTCCAGAGTGATTCAATACTTATCATGGGACATGTGCTCTTCATAGTCATAGGTGAATTTCAAACAAAGTTCATTTGGCTTGATAGATTTTCATCATTCCATGGTTGTCTCAATTGTTCATTCCACAACATAAAAAAAATATTTGAGAAGGAAGCAAGGATACCTATCTCGTTTCCTCTGGTAATGAGTTCTTCATTATTTTAATTCATAGAGGTGGAGATGAGAGGTTATTCCCTTTTCCTTCCCCAAGGGTTACTAGTAGAAGGGGATATCAGGTTTTGAAAACCGATGGATATGGACTCGGATGAGGACTTCCATTCTCAAGTATTCTTTGTAATGAAAGTTAAAATCTACTTTTACTAGTAGACTTATGTTTTAGTAATGAATTTTTAACAGTGAATGTTATAAATGTTTGTCAAAAACAATTTGTTCTAAAATTCCTTTTAGACACACTATATGCTTTCAATTATAGTTGTATATAATTATACTTTATGTGATACTTGACTTCTTCGTGAAATATATATAAACAACATATAATAAGATCTCTAGAAATATTGATGAGACTATTGCATAAGAAATGGACCAACATACAATAAGATTTGATTTTTTAGAATATAACATCCCAAAAGTTATTTAGTAATATTATGGAATTTAGGTATTCAAGGTATCTCACTCTTATTTGGGGATCATGCTACAAGATATTGTCCTATAGAAGTGAATTTTAATAATTCAACTTTATCTAAAATTAATATTTTATTAGGGTAATCATGAATATTTTTTTAAAATCATAACTTTAAGGTTTTAGAAAGTCAATGGAAATGACAATAAATTTTTGGAGGTGGAACTAAGAAAACACCACAAAGACAGAGATAACAATAGAGAATCAACAAGCTTGTAATTAAGAAGGCATCACAAAGATAATAATACATAATGATGTTAGTATCAAAGTAAGGATAATAAGACATAATGATATTAGTACCAAAGTAAGGGAGGAAAGTTATGCAATTTTTTAATTCATAATTTTTTTAAGTATACAATGCTATTTTATAGTTCAAAATTATGCATATTGTAGTAAGCTAATCATTTATGCTCCATTTCCATAGATGTTTCATTAGACACAATTTATATCATGGTTTAATATGTATTGTTTATTATTAGTGTAATGCTTGAGTAGTAAAATGTTGGTTTAAATATGTTTTAACCATTTACAATAGTATATGAAACCAAGAATCATATAGAAAAAAAAAGTTAAATGTTACTTAGTTTCTCCAAAACATCTATAATATTCTAGTATTAATTCACACAATTAATAAAAAAAAATGAGATAAATTATTGTAATTTAATAATTCTTTCACTTCCTACTTAGTATGAAAATGAATAACATTACATATTTTAGAAATCACTTTATATTTAATTTTATATTAATAATAGTTTAATTAATTTTTAAAGTTTTTTAAATTTCAAAGTAATAATAATAATTTTATATTTCAAAGATTTTAATTGATTATTCATGTTTTTAATTATTTTTCAAAAATAAAAATTAATAACATTTTAATTATATAAAAAAAAACATTTGTAAAAAATAAATAATATTTTAAATGATTAAGTGTGAATCAATGTTATTTATGCATTAGGAATATGGATGACAATACTACAACAATGCATATAGCTATTATAAGGTTGGTGAGGGTGAGACACTACATTTAATATTTGCATTCAACTTTTGTTTAAACTATACTTTTAACTTTCCATATATAATATTTATAATTTATAAAATTTTACAATATTTATAAAAATATTAAAAATATAATATTTTGAAATAATCATTGTTTTTTTTTTAAACTAAAATTTACTGGACTTTTTCTATATAATAAAAAAAAGTTACAATCTCTCTCGGAGAATCTGCCAAAAATTAAACTTGATTTCTGCTCCGGAAGAATTTAACCAAGTTTTCATAGTAATGACAATATGTTTGAAATCACCAAATCTACTATAAGTAAGGAAATGTTCCTACCCCGATATTACTATATGTTTGAGTTCGATATAAACTATGCCTATTATGAGATCTATAAGCATAAGAAATATCATCAATGAATCTAATTCAAACTTAGATTCCCTGCACTCCTACTTGGTGATGAGCTTCCTTAGTGTCATCCATGGAAGTTGTGGTTGGCTTGTACTCATCCATGTCAATTGGGAATTTTTTTTAACCCGTTGAGCCTAGAGTTCCCTCTGCCTCCTCTTGTTGTTCAGGTTGTTGACCTCTTGGAGTAACCTTAAATTGAATTTCATGCCGAGACTTGCAGAATAACTCAAATTTTCCCTCAAAAATTCTAAGTGCATGCATAATGTTCCACTGCTCCTTGGTCTTTTCTAAGGCCTTCCCAACCATTTCCTTGACTATCCAACAGGTTTATGTTATTCTAAAGTACTTGGTTTCTATGGTCCTAGAGTAATATGGGTCCTCTACCCATTCTTGAAATTCATCCAATATCTTCTCTTATGTAACATTTTTCCTTTGGCCTTAGACTACCTCTTCCACCTCCTTCACTGCCTTTTTATCTTTCTCTGAGTAGAGTTTCTAGTATCAAGTTTCTGCCATCCAAGCCTCCTGAGTTGTGCATGTATTGTTAATTCTCCCTTGGGGAGGGGAAGCCTCTTTTTTATTTTCCTCATGTCAGCTCCCCCTCTCCTTTTTTATTGGTCCTCTAGCCATATTGGGCAAGAATAAACTCTCTTATATTACTAGGGGGCAAAGGCCAATGTTGCCAATTTTTCGAGAACCTTACATAATTCGTCTTTCCATCGCACCTTGCACAGGTAATGATCACCCTCTGCCTTTGCCTAGCAAACAACCTTGCACTCACTCCTCTGTGTTTTAGACACCCCAACTCCCTGCGCAATGCCCAAGACTTAGGATCATCCCTACCCTACAACCGTGCCACCACTAATCTCCCAATTAAACTAAACCATGCACTCTGCCCTCGATTTTCTGCATTGGGAGGTTCATTGCTAGAACACCCCTCTCCAATTATCTAGGATACGACTACAACCCACTAAACATGCATTAGGCCACCTTTCCAATCCTCTACATTATTTATCCTCGTACTCTCCATTCTTTCTTCCTGAAACTTATCCTTCCACAACATTGATGGCCTCATAGCCCCACCATGTAGACTACCTTTTGCATTAATGGCTATCATCAATATCGTGCATGGAATGAGATGGTACGAACCCATTTGGCTTTGAATCACCTCAGCTCCCACAATTCTCCATATGCGCTAGCAATCGTCTAGTTTTCATTCCCTTGGTTTTCATCTCGTCGATCAATAGAGCTTATGTGTGGGTGTGCCTAGTATCAACGAGTATCACCCCATCCAGGAATTGTTTTTAAATTTTTTAAACATAGGCTTATCATTTCCTCTAAACAATTTGTCCCCCACTTCTTATACTTTTTCTTTCCTCTAAACATTTTGGGTTTATATTAATTGACATCTCTCAAAGTGCCCATGAAGAGACCAATCTACATATTATGAGTTCAAAGTGCATAAACCCATTAGCATAAATGTATATAAGAAACTCATTTCATGTGTACACGCACATTTGCTATTATAAATTTCTTTGTTGTGCTCATAATAAAATTATATTGCTATTAAAATGATATTATTATTATTATGCTATTATATGAAGAATACAATTAAAAAAAATTAACACATCAATAACATAACTAGGATGGGTTAGTCATACTCTTGCCTCTTAAGATAATCTCTAAATTAAATAATAGACCCAGGTTCAATTCTTTCTAGTGGCATGTTGAGATCTTAACACTTTTATTGTTGTAATGAATTTGAGCCTTGTTGTTGATTGGCCTTGTACCCTGAGGATTCTAGGGTTTACCCTAGATACCACCCTCAAAATGAGGGAAAGTACCTACTACATGTTGAGTCATTAATGAGTATATTGTTGTAATGGCTTTGAGCCTTGTTTTTTTATTGGCCTTGCACCTTGAAGATTCTAGGGTTAACCCTGGGTACCATATTTGAAATGAGGGGAATTGCTTGGGGGTTTTCTCGTAGTGTAATTTGAAAAGAAAAAAAGAAAAAAAAAAGACACTTGTATATCTTAATCAAATCACTTGTATATTACTACAACCACAATGTTTATATAACCATGAGAAATAGTTTGTCAATAGATTTACAAAATACTTTCATTTTACAACATTGTAAAACATGATGGAAAGTTAGGGAGGATGACACCCTCAAATTGATTCATGTAGACATTATAGGATTTAATAGATCCATTGTCTATTTCCCAATCTGAGTAGAAGGATAGAAGATCTAGTGATTGAAGGAATACAAAAATCGCTTGAACTCATGTCTAGGGGTTTGGGGCATCACCGCCACTTAGAATGTAGCAAAGAGTTGAGTTCTCCTAGGGAATGGGGTATCCATAGTAGTTTGTTCACCATGGGAGACAATTCAAAGGCTTTAAGTTCTTTGGTCCATTCTTTGAACCCTCACAAAAGATCTTATCCTCATCAAAGAAGATTTGTAAAATGGTTGGAAGCCATTCTTTAGTTGGATCTCCCATCTTTAGAACCAAGAAAGAAATCCCTCATTTTGTTTGACTGAGCTTTGACGAGAAATCTTATAGGTCTCTGGCCTAGCCCAAAATTTGTGGAAACCTGGATGGGAGAGAAATTGTCTCCCAAAATTAAAGGATAGGTATCATCTTTTGGTGCTAGTCGTGGCTATTTTGTCTTTCTTTTTTTTAATAAAAAAGAGTGGGATCTAATATTCCATTCTAGACCATTTCCTGTAGGATTTAAGGGAATGTATCTAGCCCCATGGTGCCTAGACTTCAACCCAAGAGAACATTAGTCATGATGTGGGTTATATCGCCTCATCTCCCTCTAATTTTCTGGGAGGATTGCACTCTTAGAGACATTGGAAATAAACTAGGTAGAGTCATTGATTGAGTAGAACCAAAAGGAAATTTGTTTCCTTACGCAAGAATACGTGTGGAGGTGGATTTGGAGAAGGAAATCCTAGAGGATTTACAAATTAATATTGTTGGGTGGAGGCATCATTAGAAACTTGATTTTGAAGAGATTCGATTCAAATGAAAAAAATGTCATGCTTTATGTACATTTTGATAAAGGTTGTCCAAAAACCCAGGACAAGCAACCACCATCAAAGTAAAATTCAAGAGAAGAATCTCAATTCAAGAAGGTTTCAAGTAGGTGTAGGAATGTTCAATGCATGGGGATGCCTCAACCAATGGTACCTGGAGAAGGTTTCCCCTCTTCAAGAAATAATGAATTTGAAGTTCTAGGGCATCTTGAGGGTTCACAAATTCCAAAAGACATTGGGAAGAAATTTGAACACGAAGAAATTTAACCCAACTTGGGTTCAATGCACCATGACATCGACACATATCCATTCTAAGGATCTAGATCCAACAAAAAAAAGGATTAGAAGAAGGAGAGGACAAGGAACAGGATGCAGAGGAAATAGAGGAGGAATAAGAGCAGACAAAGGAAATCAAGGAGACGAGGAACCACAAGAGCTAGCGATGAGGGTTCACTCTAAATCTTCTAAATCCTTTGCTAAAATTTTGAAGAAAGACCCAAACCCCTCCCCTTCTCTCACAAGGGGAAAGAAATCTAAGAGGACTTACAAGGAAAAAAATATTATCAACTTGGGACATCAAGGGAGGGATTACAACTCACAATTGCTAGATATGATTTTTCTATGTATTCAGTGTGTAAGATTCTATTTTTGTATTCATTTGTATTCTCTCCTATCCTATTGGTTCTCTTTGAGAGGAGACTAACAAATCAATAAAAATGACCAAATTAACAAGATTCTTAATCAACACTATATGAGGGTGAGGGTGGGTGGGGGGGGGGCATTAATAGGAAAATATATTGTATATTTTCCTATTAATTCCCCCGCCACCCACCCTCATATGAGGATGGGGGGGGTGGAGGGCACATTAATAGGAAAATATATTATATATTTTTCTATTAATGCCCCCAGGTGATATAAGGGTGGAGGGGGGGCATTAATAGGAAAATATATTATATATTTTCCTATTAATGCCCCCCCCCCTATTGTAACCTTGTTGTAACATAAAAAAAAATCCCCATTTAAGTAGCATTATGGTGGTATTGATAACCGATATTATCCTGGGCATTATGGTGGTATTGATACCTGCAAGCTAATGCATTCCAGTATGGAATATTGTTGGTAGAGAGTCGTGGGGTTTCTTTCAATTATGCTCACTTAAAACCATGAGATAATCGATTCTGCGTATCCCTGACTCCTTTATGTCGAGATGATGAGCTTGAGTTCTTGCATGGGAATCCTATGTCTGTGACGATAGTACAGTTGTGATCAATCTTGTATTATTGACGCAGGTAATAGTATTCCAAAGCCAGCTAAACAACTTGACTATTAATATCGATGGGCCATCTAAGTGTGAATATTCTAATGAATTGGTAAAAGTTATATATGGTTATTTGTGCAAAGCAAAATAATAATTAATTATTTTTTAATAATTAGGATCCACAAAACCGATTAGGGGCACTTTACAATGCCTTGTTTAGCGGTCTTCTCTTAATGAGGACGACAAGGTGACATATAACAAGGTGACATATAGTAATCTTTTCTTTATACTATTACTACATTTATTTAGATATTTTGTTCTTTTAAAAGATTGAGGTGTGTACGAGGATATCAAGCTCCTTTGGTACAAATCGTTTTGACTGTATAAAAGCAAATAAAATGCCAAATACCCCACAACCACAACACTGTCGAAGAAGACAGAGACCCCAATACACCATTGTA
The DNA here is from genome assembly GCA_000966675.3 of Picea glauca. Taxonomy (NCBI): domain Eukaryota; kingdom Viridiplantae; phylum Streptophyta; class Pinopsida; order Pinales; family Pinaceae; genus Picea; species Picea glauca. The sequence continues at coordinate 46,578 of JZKD02S0429323.1, forward strand.
GAAGATGTGAAAGCCTGCAGTACCAAAGCGAGAGTACTTCATTCCAGAGCCAGCTGCAATGCAAGCACACCACAATCTAATTCATATACATAGGCTATATTTTTGCTATGTTTTTATTGAAATCTAATTACGCTGAAAGGCATATACCTATTGACAATGGGCACAATTAATTACCTTTTAATCTAAAATTATAATCTGATGGCTAAAAATTGAAGATGCTGGCATATTCTTAGTCGTCCTTCCAAATCAATGAATGTGATTTACTCTTCATAACTTTCTTTTATTTTTGAATGCATCGGTTAACTTGTTTAATTTTTAACATTTACCTAATCATATTAAAAAATTACTGTAACACTATATGCCACGTTTAGATAATTAACCTTTTTGCAATATTAATGGAACACAGTGCCACGTTTAAATTTGTGAGAGACACATTTAAATTTATGGGAGATGGGCGCCTCATATACCTGAGGTGTTTTGAAATTTTAATTTATGATATACGCCATGTTTGGATGCAGATTAAATTTTATGGGGGACACATTTAAATTTATGGGAGACGGGCACCTCATATACCTGAGCCATTTTGCAATTTTAATTTGTGATATACAGGCCACACTTTGCAATTTGCAGTTTAAATTTATATTGCAATTTTGATTTATGATACACAGGCCACGTTTTTTTTACTGCAATTAAGTTCTTTTAATGCATTTAATACTTTTCCCAGCAGGCATAGAATACGATCGACATGGCCAAGTGTCATGTGCGCTTCCTTTGGATGGTGCGCTCTACAGTGACATTTCCACTCCCTCAGCTCGCGGTTTATCTCCACTCCATCGAATAGCGGTTTCACTTCTACACATTGTTGTATAGATCTATCTTTACGAAATTCCCTAATCACTCTGCATTTCAAATCTGTCACTTCCTTGAACCCTGGATTTATTTTCTGGATTTCTAAACCTTGGATAGTCCTGTTTCTCGATCGTTGGCATGTCACTGGATCGGACTAGATTGTTTGGATTGATGAACCTTGGATAGTTTGATTGTAGAATCTCTCACCTCTGGTTGGATCATAGTTCTTCATCTATCGCTTGTGTATCTCTGGCTCGCTATTGCAGCCTTCTTGGGTGTATGGTAAGACTTATTTTCAACCCTCAAATTATTGCTAGGGTACGTTTTTTATTTGCAAAACATATAGGGTTTCGAGACATCAAGAGTACTCTTTACAGTTTAAAAAAAATCAATCAATATTCAAATCATTGCTAGGGTACATTTTTTATTTGCAAAACATCTAGGGTTTCGAGACATCAAGAGTACTTTTTACAGTTTTAATAAAAAAAAATTGGATGTTTGTGTTTGCAAGGTAAACATACAGTGGAGATAAAGCACTGGAAGCTATCAATTAATTTCACAATCTATAGAAAATGTGCAAAACCTTTTAGCCCACAAAGAGAAAATAAAAGCCAACTCTGATCAAAATGCAAAAGTTGCATTACAAAAATTTCTTCATAAAACTCCACCGTTGGAAGAATCGGATTCAGAATACCCTGTAATGAAAAGAAACCTTTGGGAGTTCGCGTAGATCATGTTCATATTTAGACGAATGTTCAAGGGCTTATCGATGATCGCAGAATTTGTTGCAATCAAACTGTTTATCCTGAAATTGAACGTTCAAAATGTACTAGGTTTTTTTATCAATGGCATAACTGCCACTGATAGCTTGTAGATTAATCGTTTTTTACTACCACTTCTCCAGTAATTCTTGATCTCGTTCTCTGTCCTTCCTGGTAAATTCTGTGCAATGCGAGACCACTTGACCATTTTCATATCTGCATGGATTATGTGGCCAATTTTTCATACTATTTCATTTTAAAACTGTAATTAGGGTTTGTGCAAAAATTAGGGTTTGTGCAAAAATTAGGGTTTGTTTGTACTTTAATATGTTAATTAAGGTTTGATTGTAAATAATATAGGAAAAAAAAGAATTAGGGTTTATTTGCAGATGAGATATGCCTTTCCGCGTTCATCAACCACAATTATGTGGTTGTGCTAGTTCATATACACAAGCTGTAGCATTCGACCTTCTTGAAATTACTTTTTTTTTTTTTAAGTAGGAGAAGTATATGGCATAATTTTTTTTGTTTGTTAATGATTACAACTTTGATTGTTTTTCTTATAGTTATGGTTATTATGAGTTAGTGGATTTATGGATTATTTTGTATTAATGACAAAACATGGGTTTATAAATGTTAAATGTAAAAGGGGTTTGTATTGTAAATGGAGTTGGTGGGGCATTTATTGCCCACCTCGGTTGGGCATTGTGTAATATGGGTTTGGGGGTTATTGAGATCATATCTTATGTCTTTCATATGTTTTCAATTATCTTCCAGTCAATAAAGCATATTTGGATATTATTTTAGTTCTTTTGGTGCTTGTTTGCTATTGCAAAACTTGTAGCTATGTGGTTATTAGTTCTGAAATTAGTATTTATATGGTTTAACGAAGTTTATGGTTTCTTATATTAGAGTTTGATTTGATAATAACTTGGTTGTATGAAAAAAGTGTCAACCTATTTTTCATATTCTTTTTTATAATTATGGCCTTTTTTTTTCATAATTTTTATTATCATTATGATCTACTAGTTTTATTTAACTTTCTTTCACTTTTACATTAAACACTCTAGTTTTTCTTTCTTTTTAATTTACACATCTACTCTTGATGCAATGAGTGCAACCACCCAGTATTATTGAGCCACATACTTGTAAATATTACATCATAAAAGCATGTCTCTAATGCATCTTGTCAAGGATAATAAGAAAAATACCCATAAATTGGGCGAGTCACATTCTTAAGAGAATTTGCACTTATGATAGCAATCTACAAAAACAATAATTAAATTTAAATACAAATATTCAAAATCTAAACAATGTGTCAAATATAAATGCCTAATGATTTACCCTTCCCTAGTGACAATGATAACAAGGATTCACATAACAATGAACAATTGGTAAATTTCCATACAAATGGACAAGGCTATCATGCATGGATGTATTGTCAAATATTCAAATATTGTGTAGTTCTTACAAGTATTATGTTGAACTTCACTAGAAAGAACATCATATTTGATTCATTTATCTTTGTTTTCATTTCATTCATGGTTGACATATGTTCATATTAATATTAAAAAATTAACTGAAGAAAGCACGACATTTTCTTTTCCCATTTTAGTAGTTTTATGTCAAATTCAAATGTCCCAAATTTATCCTAAGAACATGAATTCACAAGGATATCTAGATGTGTAAAATTCTTCTATTTCTTTCTTATACAAATACTTTGTTATTACATCCATCATTTTAAAAAAATTCTTAGTTCTACACCGCATCCTTCAATCAAATTTTCTCCATGAATAGCAGTGAAGTTAAAAAAATGTACTATAAATTTGCTTTTTGAAAAAAGATAAATATCCTTTATCACAAAAGGGTGACTAATCATACCAACAATCTCATAAATTTCAAGGCCTTCACAACTAGATTTTGTTACAGGTAGATTATTTTGCACGTCCATATCATGCATTTCACATCAATTCTAGTTAGTAATGAAAATGCTACTTGACTAAATCAAAGCGCTTCAATGCAACCATTTATTTAGTTCAAAAGAAACAAACTGTATAGAGGAATTACTAAACAACATATTTTAGTAATCCATATTACCAAAAATTTAACCAGGAGACTTGATTCTTGCTTTGTTCCCTAGCCTTGTCTCATTCCCACCTTGACACTACATTACTAATCAATTTTATATGTATAATATACTCAAAGTGGTTTCAATGTTATTATACCTTGAAAACTCTAGCCCCATTTCTTGTTTTTGGTAAGATCATGCCTAATGTACCTTGATCATTGAGAAAATAAAGGTTTGATGTTGTATAGATCACACATGATTTACACAATAATTACTAGCAATGGATCAGCCCAATCCAACAACATTAGTGTATCATGAACATTGACAAGTTTATCTCTACTTGATCATAATGAAATAATGTCATGGCATATGATTTATTAAAATTTTCATGTTTAATGGAGTGCAATTTGTTGAAATAGTGTAACTATGAAGTATATTCTACTTATTATTGAGTTGTTATTAAATAGATCAATCCCCTTTTGTGGATTGATCATGTCGAGATTTGTATATGACCAAATACCCTTTTGTGGATTGGTCAAACCCTAATTAAATTATGCTAATTGAGAAGTCAACCCCTAGGGGTAATTAAAGTGGTTTTAGCCACTAATTGAAGAAGTCGGCCCAGCTTGGTGAAGAGACACAACCCTAGTGTTATCACTGAAATTTCGTCTGCACATGGCGACAAGAACTCAGCATCAGCAAAACAACAATGAAGTCACTCATGGCACTGAATTAATTTCACAGCACTCAAGAAGGGAAAAAACTATACAAAGTAACCAAAAATTGAAGGGCGCTTTACATCAGCTTGATGCGCGTGCACATGCGTGGGACAAAAACGTGTTATGCGTGCATGTGCACCCGACGCGCGACTGTCCACACAAAAAGCCGCGCATCTGCTAATACGACACATTAATTGCCTAGGTCGGCCTCTCGACCGCCTATGGACCGACCCCCAAAGTGATTTGACCCTTAGATCAGGGTTGGCTCTGCAAATTCGGCGAATTAATGACCTAAGTGAACCTCAAACAGGTCCATGTTCAAACCGGAAGTTGGTTACGTGACCGCCTGAAAAATGCTATAAATAGTTGTGAGGGCTCATTGTTTCAACAGGGAATTCAAAGCATTGTTACGCTGTCCAGATGATTCAGAGCTCAGCCTTTGACAAACAACTTATCAACAGTGTAACTCAGAGTTCTTTCAC
>JZKD02S0429323.1:68806-84957 GCA_000966675.3 Picea glauca
GCACTCAAGAAGGGCAAAAACTATACAAAGTAACCAAAAATTGAAGGGCGTTTTACATTAGCTTGATGCGCGCGCACATGCGCGGGACAAAAACGTGTTATGCGCGCATGCGCGCTTGACGCGCAACTGTCCACACAAAAAGCCGCGCATCTGCTAATACGACGCAATAATTGCCTAGGTCGGCCTCTCGACTGCCTATGGACCGGCCCCCAAAGTGATTTGACCCTCTGATCAGGGTCGGCTCTGCAAATTCGGCGAATTAGTGACCTAAGTGAACCCTAAACAGGTCTGTGTTCACACCGGAAGTTGGTTACGTGACCGCCTGAAAAATGCTATAAATAACTGTGAGGGATCATTGTTTCAACAGGTAATTCAAAGCATTGTTACGCTGTCCAGATGATTCAGAGCTCAGCCTTTGACAAACAACTTATCAACAGTGTAACTCAGAGTTCTTTCACCACTCAGTTCAGTTTTATTCAGTTGTAAGGAAAGCTTCGTGTTGAGGGCTCCGAAGAGCCTTCCGCTGGAGGGAGAAGGAACACCGGTCCCTCTCTTCTGCGTGCACTCTGGTTTCAATAAAGCACCTGCCTGAAACCTTTGACGACACATGTGTTTGTTGTTTAATGTTCCTTGTCTATTTTTGTAATGTTATTTGCTTTCAGTTTGTAGTTAGATTATAGCTTGTTTCTGTTTCTATTAACCATTCTGTCCACAACACCCTGTTCTGCCTTGCCAAGCCCAATAAGGCATGCCAGCGTTCCTATTTTTGCTCACCCGGTGACGATTCGAACGCGAACACCTAGTGCCTAGCAGCTAGCATAAATAAGAGAGGATGATGCCTCATTCTCACACTTACTCATGTCACTCATCTAGTGCACAAGTTTGAAGGAAGCTACAGTTGTCGGAAGAAGAAGAAGAGAGAGAGGCGCATTGCTCAGTGTTGGATATTCTCTAGTGTTTGGTTTATTATCTTGGAATTGTATTGGCAATCTATATTAAGTAATTTTTTGTTGGGTTTTCTCCCCCATGAGGATTTCCCAGGATAAATGGTGTGTACCTTGCGATTTTGTTTCTTTCAGTGATCCTTCTTATGCTATTATTATCCAGTAAATTGAAAATAACTTAATAACATCTCTAAATTTAACATGGAATCAGAGCTTGACTGGATAGAGCACCTTTCACTGGGAAAACAAAAGAAAAATGTCATTGTTGTCGTACAAGAAAATTAGGGCTTTTTATTGGAAGATAATTCCAGCCTAAAAACTATCTAGGGAAGTGTGCCCTAGCCTAGCAAACTCATTGGCACCTTGAGCACACCTTTTTAGTGGCCAACACCTCCGAAAAGTGAAACCCTAGTTTTGGGTTGGTACTAGAAAACCAGAAAACCAAGAAACCAGAACCAGTACCAGAAGTACCAGTCCAGAATGGCACAGGTCAAGTTTTAAGGGGTAAAACTTGAAATTTTTGAAATCAGACTGCTCCATCCTACTCACCTCAACCCAACGCATATAGCCCCTAGATCATAATTCCAAATTTTGAAAGTTGAAAAGTTAGGGTTTCCTCATAAAACACTAAGTTGATGTTGCAGTTGCAGTTACAATTGTAGTACTAGTTGCATTATCAGTTGCAGTTGTAGTGTCAGTTTCTTCATGCCAGTTGCGGTGCTAGCACCAACTACAGTACCAGTTGTAGTGAAAGTTTTTGTGAAGTGTTGGGACTGTTGTTTTATTGTTCTTGTACACCATACCCTAGAAAGATATTATCAAAGGTATGTACTTACATATGTTCAAACTATATCATTATACTAAAGGGTATTTGTAGGAGAAAAGATATTTTGTCTAAACAACATTCGTAGATCCAGACGAATCTTAGATCCAACACCTTCATAGGAATAATGCACCCCAGGTTTGATTATATTGATATGCATCTAATTTTTATAACATTATTATGAACATCTAGGTTATATGTTGAAGTTATGACCATCCCCTTGGTCAAAATTAAATTCAAAGGTATTAGAATGAGATTAGAGTTTATTCTATAACTTGGATTTCTGTTGATAGCATATTTTCTTAGTAGAGAAGACAGGTTGAAGAAGCACTTGTCATCTTGAGTGCAGAAGAGCAACAACACTCATTCTTGAGGATAAAACTCTAGGTTCCAGGTTTAATTTATTAAGTTGATAAAATTCAAACCTACACATGTCAAGGTAGAATGTGAGCATTATTAAGATGAATACATATTGAAATCACTTACCAGATACAACTAACATCTCCTCTAGGAGAAACTTCTTGTGTTGGTTCCAGGTTACCATGGAGGAATGTTTGATCACAACACTAGAAGAGTGTTGCTCTCAATTTGTATTGTATTTATTACTTTTGACCTTTGTTTTAGGCAGGTCACAAGTGATAGCTCTAAAGGAGCTATTGTGATGATTGTTCTCGCTATTTATTTATTATTATTATAAACACTATTATTCATGTATGTTGTTGTTCTTCTTTCGGGCAGGTCACAGGTGCCATGAGGAAGCTATAGTAATAGCTAGAGGAGGAAACATATTAGATGAGACATGAAGTAGATTATGTACATGACCATATACATTCATGTACCAAAGAAGATGAAGAAGAAGCTATTTTTGAGATACAAAGTATATCATATGGAGATTGATTGTAATGAGAAGAAGTCTCCAAAGATGACCGAACATTAAGCAGACTTGATCAATGGATAATGAAGCCACCTTCAAAGGAAGAAAGTCTGACTCAACTTTTCATATTAAAACTTGGTATTCAACACCAAGTATATCTTGTAGAGACAATGAAGTCCTTGTAGACTTAGAAGAAATCAAGAACATAATGAGTCTAATCTTAGAGAAGATCAGATGGGAAAAGGAGACATCTTCCAGGACTAGGAGATAGATGCCATGAGTTGAGAAGACTAGATCGTAGCTTCAGAAACCTCTAGGAGATGTGAAATCTCCTAGGAAGATTCCCTTATTTCATTAACAGAGAAGGAAGCTAGTCAGAAGGACTGAGATATGTATTTTTCCTAAAGACAAGAAAGGAAGTTAGTAGTGACTTTCAAGATTGATCTAGAAGATCAAGCATGTTGCAGAGAACAAAATAAAGATGTACAAAGACTGATTTATGTCTAGAGGATTCTCCCAGCAAGAGGGAGAAGACTATGACGAGACACTTACTCTAGTAATCAAAGAAATAGTTCTAGTATTCATGAAGACAACCATAACAACCATATACAAGTATGAGATTCAAGGGGAGCAATCCCTATATTTGAGATTGAGTTATCTCTAGTGCCAGTTGGTGTAGTACATTAGTTGGTCCATGAAGACATGAATAGAATAACAGATAGAGTTACATCCATGAAAGAAGAAGAGCTACCTTCAGTATCAATTATTGAACCACTCTCAGTTTAGATGAAGTTGTTGTCATGATGGAGTAGAGGAATTATCCTCAGATTTTAGTAGTCATAGTGAGAATGTAGCAACCATTCTCATCTTCAGAGCAACTGTAGGTGCAGAATCCCATTTCTAGAGGAACAATTGTAGAGAGAATAGAGTACATACTATTAGGTAGTGAGACAGATAGTGCTTTGCAGAAAGCACATAGAGCTAGCAGTCTAGCACATGATTGTGCATATAAGTTGGAGTTGAAGCAAGTGTACCATGATGGTACAATGTAATGTGAAAATTTGGTTTGAAGTTGAATATAGAAAGACTCAGATCTGCAGGTTGAAGAAGGCTTTGTACAGGTTGAAGCAAGCTCTTAGAGCTTGATATGACATAATTGATAGTTTCTTGACGAGCTTGTGCTTTACCAAGAGAAAATTTCATTCTAACCTTTACCTAAAGGTTATGAATGATGAGCCAATGATTTTCCTACTATATGTAGATGATGTATTCTTGACAGATGAAGAAAATCTCATCATTGATTATAAGAAGAAGCTCGCTACAAAATTTGAGATGAAAGACATAGGCCTAATGCATTATTTCTTAGGTCTTGAGGTTTGGTAGAGCCCAGAGAAGATCTTCCTTAACCAAGGGAAGTATGCAGTTGAAATACTAAAGAGATTTGACATGTTGGAATTTAAAGCCATGAACACACCCATGGAAACAAAGTTGAAACTCTTGGTTGATACTACGTCAGAATTGGTTGATGCTACGCTATAGAGAAAAATCATTGGATCGTTGATTTATCTGACGACTACCAGGCCAGATATATGTTTTGTTGTGAACACCTTGAGTCAATATCTAGTATAGCCCAAACATGTTCACCTTGTTGCTGCAAATCATGTGATGAGATACCTTAAGGGTAAGTTGGACTTCGGTCTCAGTTATAATGGAGATCATGACTTCAGAGTGATTGGTTATACTGATTCATATTGGGAAGGAAGTGTTTCTGACAGAAACATCACTTCAGGATGTTGTTTCAGTCTGGGGTCAACCATGAATTCATGGTAGAGTGGGAAGAAATGCAGTATTGCTCTCAGCACGATAGAAGCAGAATACATTGTTGCATGTTCCGCTAGTTGTGAATCCATGTGGATTCGAGAGTTGTTGATAGATATATTTTATTTGGAGATGGAAGCAACCATGATTCTATGTGATAACTAGAGTTGCATAAAGATGACAGAGAAACCTGTGTTCTATGACAAGTTGAAGAACATAGAAATCCGGTATCACTACATTCGTGATATGGTGCAGAGGGGAGTTGTTAAGCTCCAATATGTTGGCACAGATGATGAGGTTCCAAATGTGTTTCCCAAACCTCTGTCTCATGTAAAGTTTGAGCACTTTCGAGACAAGCTTGGTATAGTCCAAAAGGACCTCCCTTGAAAGGGGGAGTGATGTTGATGATACTATGGTATCCTGAAAAACAACGGGTAGCTCAGTTAGGATTTTATATCCTAGGGGACTGGTCATCCTTGGATACATCCCGAAGGTCTGGTAAGGACGGTCTGTGAGAGTACCTGTGCATGTGTATGATAGTTGTGGTCAGTAGTGGTAGATCCGTTAGGATTTTTATAATCCTAAGGAATATTATGATTCCTTGGAAGATCCCGAAGGTCAAGTAAGGACAGTCTGTCAGAGTACCATGTGGTAGCTCTGTTAGGATTTTATATCCTAGGGAATCTTATGATTCTTGGGTAGATCCTTAGGGACTATCACAATACCACAAAATGTTTTTGATACACCTGCCTCATTATATTTCCCTATGATTATGATGTTGTTGTTGCTCCAACCTCATGTTGTGATGATGTTGTTGCTCTAGCCTCATGGTGTTTTTATCTCAACCTCATGTTGATGATGTTGGTATCTCAGCCTCATGTTGATGATGTTGATGATTTTTTTGTCTCAGCCTCATGCTATTGACGTTGTTGTACCAACCTCATGTTGTTGATATTGGAGTAAAAATTTGACATTTAATGAAAGAAAATTTTTGCTCAAGTTACGCACATTACAGTTCCAACTTTAGATCATTTGTTGAGAGCTCTAGTGAATGAATTCATACATGGAGGTCATTCTCGGCTTGTAGGGGTTATTTTCTCATCAAAAATATGAATATTCATTTTCATATGATCAAAAAAGGGGTAAAGGTACACTAGAGGTGGTCACTCTAGACTGTTGGAAGGAAAGGATAGTTGATCTTATCAAGCTCTTTAGGAATATCTCCGTTTCTCATGTTTATAGAGAAGATAAACAAGAGGCGGGCAATTTATCCAAACATGCTCTCCAAAAGCACCCAGGGATTATTGCATACTATCTATGTGAAGAGGGCCATGAGGGTCCAACTATGTTCTTAAATTTATATTAGAAATCTTTGGAGAGGATACAATGATCTTTTATGATTTTTTTTGGGGCGCCCTATTGTGTAGATTCTGTGACGGGAAATATGTATTTCCTTTTTCATGACTGTGTATTTTTGGTTCTTATGGAGTTTTTAGTTGGGGGTATTATTTCCCACAAACTGTTTTGGGTGATGTAATTGTCCAAGGTATCCAAAGGATTATTTTTATGTAAAATTATGATGTGATCAGAGTTTGACTGAATAGAGCACCTTTCACTGGGTAAAAAAAAAATGTCATTGTTGCCGTACAAGAAAATTATGGATTTTTATTGGAAGAGAATTTCATCCTAAAAACTATCTAGGGAATTGCATCCTAGCCTAGCAAACTCAATGGCACCTTGATCCCATCTTTTCAGTGCCCAAAGCCTCCGAAAAGTGAAACCCTAGTTTTTGGCTGGTACCAGGAAACCCGAACTAATACCAAAAGTACCAGTCCAGAATGGCGCAAGTCAAGTTTCAAGGGGTAAAACTTGAAATTTTTGAAATCAAACTGCTTCATCCTACTCATCTTAGCCCAACACATCTAGTCCCTGGATCAGAATTCCAAAATTTGAAAGTTGAAAAATTAGGGTTTTCTCGTAAAAACCTAAGTTGATGTTGCAGTTGTAGTACCATTTGCAATTATAGTTGCAATACTAGTTTCATTATCAGTTTCATTTGCAATGACAGTTCCTTCATTCTAGTTGTAGCACCAGTTGCAATGCCAGTACCAACTACAATACCAGTTGCAGTGAAAGTTTTTGTGAAGTGTTGGGACTGTTGTTTTATTGTCCTAGTACACCTTACCCTAGCAATATATTATCAAAGGTATGTACTTACATATGTTCAAAATGTATCATTATACTAAAGGGTATTTGCAGGAGAAAGGATATTTTGTCTAAACAACATTCATAGATCCAGAGGGATCTCGGATCCAACACCTTCAAAGGAATAATGCACCCCAGGTTTGATTATATTGATATGCATCTACTTGTTATAACATCATTATGAAAATATAGGTTGTATGTTGAAGTTATTACCATCCCCTTGGTAAAAAATAAAGTCAAAGGTATTAGAATGAGATTAGAGTTTATTCTCTAACTTGGATTTCTATCAAGATAGCATATTTCCTTAGTACAAATGACAGGTTGAAGAAAGCACTTGTCATCTTGAGTGAAGAAAATAAACAACACTCATTCTTGAGGACAAGACTCCAGGTTCCAGGTTTGATTGACTAAGTTGATAAAATTCAGGCTTGCACATGTCAAGGTAGCATGTGATCATTATTAAGATGAATACGTATTGAAATCACTTACCAGATACAACTAAAATCTCCTCTAGGAGAAACTTCTTGTGTTAGTTCCAGGTTAACATGGAGGAATGTTTGATAACAACACTAGAAGAGTGTTTCTCTCAATTTGTATTGTATTTCTTACTTTTGACCTTTGTTTCAGGCAAGTCACAAGTGATAGCTCTAAAGGAGCTACTGTGAGGATTGTTCTCTCTATTACTTTATTATTATTATAAACAATATTATTCTTGTATGTTGTTGTTCTTGGTTTGGGTAGGTCACATGTGCCTTGAGGAAGCTATAGTGACGGCTGCAGAAGGAAACATATTAGACGAGACATGAAGCAAATTATGTACATGACCGTATACATTCATGTACCAAAGAAGATGAAGAATAAGTTATTTTTGAGATACAGAGTATCTCATATGGAGATTTATTGTAATGAGAAGAAGGCTCCAAAGATGATCGAACATTAAGTATACTTGATCAATGGATAATGAAGCCACCTTGACAGGAAGAAAGTCTGACTTAAATTTTCATGTTAAAACTTGGTATTCAACACCAAGTATATATTGTAGAGACTATGAAGTCGTTGTAGACTCAGAATAAATCAAGAACAGAGTGAGCCTGATCTCAGAGAGGATCAAATGGGAAAATGAGACATCTTCTAGGACTAGGAGATATATGCCATGAGTTGAGAAGACTAGATCGTTGCTTCAAAAACCTCTAGGAGATGTGAAATCTACTGGGAAGATTCTCGTATTTCAGTAACAGAGAAGGAAGCCAGTCAGAAGGACTGAGATGTGAATTTTTCCTTAAGACGAGAAAGGAAGTTAGTATTGACTTCCAAGATTGATCTAACATATCAAGCATGGTGTAGAGAATAATATAAAGATGTGCAAATCATAATTTATGTCTAGAGGATTCTCCTATCAAGAGGGAGAAGACTATGACGAGACACTTCCTCTAGTAATCAAATAAATAGTTCCAGTATTCACGAAGACAACCAGAACAACCATATACAAGTATGAGATTCAGGGGGAGAAATCCATATATTTGAGATTGAGTTATCTCCAGTGCTAGTTGGTGTAGTACATTAGTTAGGCCATGAAGACATGACTACAATAACATATAGAGTCACCTCCATGAAAGAAGAAGAGCTACCTTCAATATCATTTATTGAACCACTCTCAATTTCGATGAAGATGTTGTCGTGATGGAGTAGAGGAATTACCCTTAGATTTTAGTAGTCACAGTGAGAATGGAGCAACGATTCTCAACTTCAAAGCAACTGCAGGTGCAGAATCCCAATTCCATAGGAACAGTTGCAGAGAGAGTAGAGGACATACTGTCAGGTAGTGAGACAGATAGTGATTTGTAGAAAACACATAGAGATAGCACATGATTGTGCATATTAAGTTGGATTTGAAGCAAGTGTACCATGATGGTACAATGTAATGTGAAAATTTGGTTTGAAGTTGAATATAGAAATACTTAGGTCTGCAGGATGAAGAAGTATCTACACAGGTTGAAGCAAGCTCCTAGACCTTGATATGATAGAATTGACAATTTCCTAACGAGCTTGGGCTTTACCAAGAGTAAAATTAATTCTAACCTTTACCTCAAGGTTATGCATGGTGATCCGATGATGTGGCTACTATATGTAGATGATGTATTCTTGACGGATGAAGAAAATCTCATCATTGATTGTAAGAAAAAGCTTGCTGTAGAATTTGAGATGAAATACCTAGGCCTAATGCAATATTTCTTAGGTCTTGAGGTTTGTCAAATCCCAGAGAAGATCTTCCCTAACCAAGGGAAGTATGCAGTTGAAATACTGAAGAGGTTTGACATGTTGGCATGTAAAGCCATGAAGACACCCATGGAAACAAAGTTGAAACTCTTGGTTCATACTATGTCAGAATTGGTTGATGCTACACTATACAGAAAGATCATTGGATCGTTGATGTATTTGACGAAAACCAGGCCATATATATGTTTTTTTGTGAACACCTTGAGTCAATATCTAATATAGCCTATACGTGTTCACCTTGTTGTTGCAAAGCATGTGATGAGATACCTTAAAGGTACATTGGAATTTGGTCTCAGTTATAATGGAGATCATGGCTTCAGAGTGATTGGTTATACTGATTCATATTGGGAAGGAAGTATTTTTGACAGAAATAGCACTTTAGGATGTTGTTTCAGTCTGGGGTCAGCCATGACTTCATGGTAGAGTGGGAAGCAATCCAATATTTCTCTCATCATGATAGAAGCAGAATACATTGATGCATGTTCCGCCAGTTGTGAATCCATATGGTTTCGAGAGTTGTTGATAGATCTATTTTATCTGGAGACGGAAGAAAATGTGATTCTATGTGATAATCAGATTTGCATAAAGATGATGAAGATGATAAAGATTTCCATGACAATTCGAAGAACATAGAAATCTGGTATCACTATATTCGTGATATGGTGCAGAGGGGAGTTGGTAAGCTCCAATATGGTGGTACAAGTGAGCAGGTTGCAAATGTCTTTCCCAAACCTCTATCTCGTGTAAAGTTTGAGAACTTTCGAGACAAGATTGGTATAGTCCAAAAGGACCTCCCTCAAAAGGGGGAGTGATGATGATGATACTATGGTATCCTGACTAACATCGCGTAGCTCAGTTGGGATTTTATATCCTAGGGGACTGATCATCCCTGGACAGATCCCAAAGGTCCAGTAAGGATGGTTTGTGAGAGTACCTGTGCATGTATATGCTAGTTGTGGTCAGTAGTGGTAGCTCTGTTAGGATTTTTATAATCCTAGGGAATCTTATGATTCCTGGGAAAATCTTGAAGGTCTGGTAAGGACGGTTTACCAGATTACCATGTGGTATCTCTGTTAGGATTTTATATCCTAGGTAATTTTATGATTCCTGGGCAGATCCTTAGGGACTGTCAGAGTACCACAAAATGTTTTTGATACACCTGCTTCATTTTATTTCCCTATGATGATGATGATGTTGCTCTAGCCTCGTGCTATGATGATGTTGTTTCTCCAACCTCATGTTGTTGTTATCTCAACCTCGTGTTGATGATGTTGGTATCTCAGCCTCGTGCTGTTGATTTTCATGATGTTGTTGTCTCAGCCTCATACTATTGATGTTGTTGTACGAACCTCATGTTGTTGATGTTGGAGTACCAACCTCGTGTTGGTGATGTTGTTATTCTAGCTTTATGTTGAAGAAGATGATGATGATACTTCAACTTCATGTTGAATATGGTGATGATGATACCACTTTAGCTTCATGTTGAAGATGATGATGTTATTTCAGCTTCATGCTGAAGATGATGATGATGATGTTACTTCAACTTCATGTTGAATATGATGATGATGATGCTACTTAAGATTCATGCTGAAGATGATGATGATGTTGCTACTTCAACTTCATGTTGAAGATATTGATGAAGATGTATAGGTATTTCACTGATTGATGATGTTGTATTAGAGTTATACTAATTGATGTATAGGTCTAGCGCCATGATGTGAATGATGATGATGATGATACTCCAGCTCCATGCTACGAATGATGATTTTATTGATGATGATAAGAACTTCCGATGATTTATAGATATGCCAGTCATTGTTCTAGATGTTGTTGATGTTGTTACCCTCTCTCTCCTGACGATGTTGTATTGTAGAATACCCTTCTTATTAAGGGGGAGTGTTGAAATATTGTAACTGCGAAGTATATTCTAGTTATTATTGAGTTATTATTAGATAGATCAATCCCCTTTTGTGGATTGATCATGTCAGGATTTTTATATGACCAAATCCCCTTTTGTGGGTTGGTCAAACCCTAATTAAATTATGTTAATTGAGAAGTCGGACCCTAGGGCTAATTAAATTGGTTTTAGCCACTAATTGAAGAAGCCAACCCAGCTTGGTGAAGAGACACAACCCTAGCGCCTAGAAGCTAGCATAAATAAGAGAGGATGTCACTCATCTAGTGCGCAAGTTTGAAGGAAGTTGCAGTTGTCGGAAGAAGAAAAAGAGAGAGAGGCACATTGCTTAGTGTTGTATATTCTCTAGTGTTTGGTTTATTATCTTGTCATTGTATTGACAATCTATATTAAGAGAGTTTTTGTTTGGTTTTCTCCCCCATGAGGGTTTCCTAGGATAAATGTTGTGTACCTTGTGATTGTGTTTCTTTCAGTGATCCTGCTTATGCTATTATTATCTAGTAAATTGAAAAGAACTTAACAGAAGCTCTAAATTTAACAAAATTTTGATGATTTCCACATTGCATGCATGCTAGTCATCTCATACATTGTCTTAAGGTAACCCCTCATATTTGGATTTTTTTGGCATGCCATTTTTGTTGCATCATGGAGACATTTGCACTTACAACTTTCATAGTTTATCTGTTTAAATGCTTCTACACACTTTGTTTTGAGATTGGACCAAGCCTTTTAAAAAGGGCTCAATTCTCATTAATATAAAAAAAATATTGTATTAAAGTTCTATCAAGTATAAGAATAGTAACACTTGAAGAAGGGACCATTGTTTCCATACTAAAAATATTCACCAGCCACAAAGTATATTTCAATGCAATAAAGGTAGCTTGTAATGAACTTTTCAACGAATTTTTCTTTTGAAAATGATACATTTATCTAATAGGTGAAAATACCATCTCTAGATCAACATCATCTCATAAATACAAGGCAAAAGTCATGGCCACTTTGTGATTATAATGTTAGGTCCCAACAAATTACACACCATATAACACTTGTCAATTATTTGAAATATCTAAATTTGTAGATTTCAATGGCTAAATTGAACCTTCAAACTCTAGCCCCATAGGAATAGAGAAATTGAAAAGGTAATGTAAAAGAACTCAGCACAAACCTTTCCAATATAGAAACAATAACATAGCAATTGAAAGACATGCATTCTCACTATTGGCAAAGACCATTAGACCAATACCAATGGACATAGTCATATTATCATCTAAAAAGGGATAAAAGTTGACCTGAAAGCTTTATTAACTAATTACTGAATAAATCTATTGAGAATACTAATATCTCATTTGAAAAGGAGAGTATTGAAAAGGTAAAGGTAATGTAGAACAACTCACTGCAAATATTTCCAATATAGAGACAAGAACATAGCAATTGAAAGGCATGCTTTCTCACTATTGGAAAAAACCATTAGAACAATACCAATGGACATGGTCATATTATCATCTAGAAAGGGATAAAATTTGACTTGAAAGCTCCATTAACTAATTACTAAATAAATCTATGGATAAACTAATGTCTCCTTTAACAAGAACTATAAAGGGAAGCTCCATAAGCTTCCACTATCTTATAGTTTGCTTTCAGTTGACTTTGCATTATATCAATTTCATCATTTGCATGTTAAATTCAACATTAAATCACAAAAAAATGTCAACATTTAATTCTTGATATTACTAGAAAAAAACTTAAAACATAGTAATACACAAATAACAACAATGAACTACATAAACTTCTTTCCAAAAAAGCACTAACATATATAAGCCTAGTCCCACCTTTTCTTCATCTTAGAACAACCACATCAATAGCTCTGTACCAAGTCAAATGAGACTATATATCACACAAAAGACACCCTTCATACAAGTTTTAAGTGTCTTTACGTGAAAATGGGCTTCTGTTACATTTTTCTTCTCTTCTAAAAACCATTAGTTTTAGTTGATTTTGTGTGTTCGTATATAGTAAGCAAAACAAACAAAACATCTAAGAGAATGATTGACCTAACATTCTTAAATGAAAAACTAATAAATACAATTTGAACACTTACACATTTATAGCGATAGAACTCCAAGACTTTTGACATTTGCTTCTATGTTGAACTTTGAGCTAGTTTATCAAGAGGCCATTGTTTCGAGCTCTGCTTCTTTGTTTTGAAGTATTTTGAAACCCAACCCCACTTTTTTCAATAATTTTTGAAATGTTTAGAAGAGAGTTGTTGGTTTGGAAAAGTTTCAAAAATCCCCAAATCAATTGTGTAACTAATTTCTTTCTATTTGGAAGATCATAAATACACCATCAAGAAAAAAAGTCAAGCATTTTTTGAATTCAACCATACGGCCATTTCACACTTCATAAGAAACCCAAACTAACTTATACAAAACAAACAAGAAGAAAAAAAAGGAAAAATATTGTAGAGAAACCAAATGTAAACACAACTAGGTAATAAACCATTGCTTTCCAAACAAGAAATATTTTAAAAATCCTTCATTCACCATATGAAACCTTATCATATTGTCCAAATGAGATGCGTAAATTAGTCACATACCTCTGTATCCACCATCCCTATTCCTTGTACTACCTCACCAACACCTTTCCTAGTTAAAAATATAGAAGATATCAATACTTTTTTCCTTATGAAAAAATCTTCTAATTTACACACTTCATTCCCTTATTAATGAAAATTTTATAAGCATCCTTCAAATGCAAGGTGTTGTATTAAAATTCCACTCATGCCATAATTGTACAACATGGCTAATTGAGCCATCATCCAAACATACGGATAGGTATTAAAAGGGATGCTCCAAGAAGAAATAAGCTATGAACAAATTGTTGAAAAAGGATCTAACCATACGATAGTTACGAAAGCATTTTTAGAACAACGATTTCAAAAGGCAATGAGTAAAAAACAAAAGGCAATGAGTAAAAAACATGTGGCATTTTTTTCTAGCTAGCAATGTTGGTGTTCTAAAGGGATTTTCTTGTCTTCAATTTTGAACTATGTTATTCCTTTATCATGTGGTGCACTAATCTTGTTCTTCAAAGTATGGTCTTTGAACCCTTGAATGTACCTATTTCCATATCATAAGCCTAAGAGAATAGTGTAATATATAGAATCCCATTGGAGAATATCTTATTGTCATAAGTTATTTTATTAATCCTTAATGTTTCTTTGGGCCTTGATTATTATCATTAGTTATGCAAAATTTTGATTTATGAAAAATAAATTAATTTTGTGTTACATAAAATTAAGCCAAAACATTTGACATTTAATGAAAGCCAAATTTTGCTCAAGTTGTGCACTTTACATTTCCAACTTTAGATCATTTTTTGAGAGCTCTAGTGAATGAATTCATACATGGAGGCCATTCTCAGATTGTAGGGGTTATTTTCTCATCACAAATATGAATATCCATTTTCATATGATCAAAAAAGGGGTAAAGGTACACTAGAGGTGGTCACTCTAGACTGTTGGAAGGAAAGGATAGTTGATTTTATCAAGCTCTTCATGAATATCTCTTTTTCTCATGTTTATAGAGAAGATAATCAAGAGGTGGAAAGTTTATCCAAACATGCTCTCCAAAATCACCCGAGGATTATTGCATACTATCTATGTAAAGAGGGACACGAGGGTCCAATTATGTTCTTAAATTTATATTAGCAGTCTTTGGAGAGGATACAGTGATCTTTTATGATTTTTTTTTGGGGCACCCTATTGTGTAGATTTTGTGACGGGAAATATGTATTTCCTTTTTCATGACTGTGTATTTTTTGTTCTTATGGAGTTTTTAGTCGGGGGGATTATTTCCCACAAACTGTTTTGGGTGATGTAAATGTCCAAGGTATCCAAAGGGTTATTTTGATGTAAAAGTATGATTTGATCAGTTTATATTTTCAATATAAATATAAAGCGAAATTTTATGTGGAAAAAAATGATCAAAAAATATTGAAACCCCATTTCCCAAATTCAATATTTTTTTTATCATATGAATTCATACATAGGAAACTGGATCTAATTATGTAATGTAAAACTTATACCATGCAAGAATTTATTGAACTTCTACATCCATATCATGGATACATTTTGAAAATATTAATACGAATATATCATGTTTCAACATGTGTTGCTGGGATTTTTATAAAAATATATTAAAAAAAATTTCAAAGAATGTCACATGTGGAGAATAATCCACCTATCATTCGTGCTAAATAGGCAGGTTACTCCAGGTGAATCAAAAGTTAGCAGTTGATATAAACAATTTAGTGAAATAAATAATTGTTTTCAAAGCATCTGCATTAACACAAAGGTTACTAAGAAGGATAACTAAGATTGAATTAAACTCTAATTAACTCTCACACCTTTCCCCAAAAGTCTTGCATTTATTCTGCATGTATTGGTTTAAGTAGGAAGTTTTGTAGAGTTTATTAGAAATGTTTAGCAAATATTTTCCTGCCATCCAATATATGTCTAGGTGAAATTCAAAAATTGTCGAATAAATTTCTTAAACAATAAAATCCTTGAATCAAGAAAAGATAAGATAACCAATTTGTAAAATATGATTTTAGCGTGCTCAGAAGCAACTTAACATGACAGTAAGTTTTCCTAGTGTGTCAATAATTGATGTATTCAACATTGAACATTGGACAATATCCACCCCATCCCATCTAATTAACATTTACTATTTGTGGGTTTTATGTGCATAGTGCTAAAAGAAAAAACATTGGAAGTAAAACACTCCATACACAATTTATTTCTAGAATTACAAACAACACGAGGAGTTGTGAAAATCTGCATACTTTAACATTTGGAATTAACCAATGAATTGTTCTATTACAGTATCGGGAGTTACAAAAGACTTAACACTTGAACTTCATTGACACCAAACATTTTTAGTTGATGTGAAGCACAAGTTAGCATCACAATTATACCTGAAGTGACAGTCAACAATTAAGAAGTATTGAAATCATTGTCAATGAAAATGTTACAATTGGAGAAATATTGAACAATTCTCAAATATTGAAATGAGGGACTCAATTTAGAACCACTGATGAAGATCTTCCAAAAGAATTATATTGCTTTCATATTCATTAAGACTTCCCTGTACATTTAGATTTACTCAAAATGGGCTTAATTTGGCAACAAAAATTGATGGACTAATTTTGATATAATGTATATTACCCCCACCAGAATCCCAAGGAAGAATATTTCTTGGAGAAGAAACCCATATTTTAACCAACAACTACTTT
>JZKD02S0429323.1:91676-106468 GCA_000966675.3 Picea glauca
GGTTGGCCTAATAATACATCAGAAACATCAAGAGGAGCAATGTCACATAATACCTCATCCATGAAGGGCTTGATGTTGTAGGGAAGGCGACATTGTTGACTGACGCGGAGGTCCCTTCCTTGGTGAAACCACCTGATGGTGTATGGTTGTGGGTGTGCTGTGGTCGGCAAGCCCAGCTACTTCATGACCTCTACTGAGATGAGGTTCTTCTGGCTCCTATTGTTGACAATGAACTGCAACAGGGAACCCTTTACCCACATCTTGGAATGGAAGAGACGCTCTGCCTCCTCTGGATCTTCTGGTTCCTCCTTCTGGATCTTCGTGGTGGCAACGGTGGCATTGGGCTCCGCATCGATAATCTACTTCCCCCTATCATTCCCCTTGTCAGGTTCTGATTCAGAGTCATAGCATGCATCTGATTCAGAAGCCTTCAACTCGGCTACCAGTGACTGCTTGGCCCGACACTCACATGTGTTGTGAGTGGAGCTCTTATGGAACTCACACCACTTCCCCGTGTCCTTTTTTGGCTTCGTGGTGTTGTTATTTGCTTGTGGCTTTGGCAGGTTGTCCTGGGATGCCCCGTCTTGGCTTGGTCCTTTATTCTGTGGTTTGGGGGTACCTTTTCCTTGCTTCTAATTTGCAGACCCAAAGTCTCACTTCTTCTGTTTGAACTTTTGCTCAATCTTGGCAGCATATTGGTATGCCACACCAAGCGAGGAGATGTCGAGGAACTCCATTTCCTCTTGAATGTATCTATGAAGAAAATTGCGGTACTTTAACACCAAATGTTTCTCTGAATCTTTGATACCCAACTTTGTGTGTAGGGTATGAAACAGATTCGTCATCTCATGCACATCTTGGTCCCTTTGTTGTTGCAGTGTAGTCCATTGTATGTATTTGTCCTCATAGCTCCCCACAGGATAATATTGTTCCTTGATGGCGTCTCAGAAATAATTCCAAGTGGGTGTAGTCGAGAACAGAGAGGGTTCTCCCTCGCCCTGTTGCTCCAAGTAGGTTTCCCACCAGTCCTTGAAATGGGGGGCGGCTTTGAGGAGTGCGAAAATAATCTTTTCTCGGTCGAAAAATTCATGAACCGAGAAATATCCTCCCAATAGATTCAACCATTTATCTACGACATATGCATCTATTTGACCCTCAAATATGGGAATGTCAAAGTTTACTTGTACCTTAAAAGGAGTGGCGCCTCCAGAGTGGTTGTTGGATGTCGATGCGCTACCAGTGGGAATCCGTTGAAGAATCTGGGAAAAGTTGTCCATCATCACATTCCTTTGTTTCTCGAGGGCCTCCTCGAGCAATATTTTGATAGGATCTCCTACTCCCTCATCTTTCTTTTCTTCCCCCATGGGCGGTCACTGGGGTTTGCGAGGCTGATCTTGCAAAGGTTCAACTAGATCGAGCCCCAACTCCTTATACCCCGACCTCGTTGGGGACATGAAAAGAAGGATCGAGAATGAGCAGACTGCTTCGATACCACTGATCTAGATTTATGTAGGATTACAATGAAATATAGAAATACACACAAACCACAATGACCTTAAACCTAACGATTATTCAGGGGTGACAACATTTTTACTCAAAATCCTTCTCCACAATGAAAATAAGGGGAAATCCCTATATAAGTTCTTACTACATTATGTGGATAAGGACACAAAATATAGACTTTGCCACTTCCCAATTAATACAATAAAACTACAAAGCCATAAGAAGCGAGATAAGAACCAAAAGGAGATCCAAATAGACACACCCTCTAGCTATGCCATCACATGTCTTGTTTGGAATGGATAAGTATCAACCAGGTATTGTGAGTATTATGGTAGTCCTCACTAGCGAATATTGCTTCCCTGCACACTAGCATGGAAATTCCACTGTAGTGTCTGAACAAATTCCTAAATTTTGCAAGCAAGAAAAATCGCATCTGAGAGATAAAATTGAAAAAAATGAAGATAGTATGAGCGAAAAATAATTTATGGACTAAGATTAAGATCAAAGGATAGATTAATATTAATTATATGAGATCAGACAACACATTATTGAAGACAATTTGAGCATCGATTGTTGAAATATTGTAACTTCGAAGAATATTCTAATTATAATTAAGTTATTATCTTATAGATCAAATCCACTTTTGTGGATTGATCATGTCGGGTCTTGTATAAGACCAAATCCCTATTTGTGGATTGGTCAAACCATATTTATATGGTGTTATTTGTAAAGTCGACCCCTAGGGTTTCTAAAGTGGTTTTAAACACTCTTGGAAGAAGTCATCCCTACTAAGTGAAGTGACATAACCCTAGCACCTTCTCAACAAGTATTTATAAGTGAGGATGGTGCCTCATTTGTTCACACACTCACTCACACTTCTAGTGCGCATCTTTTGAAGGAAGCTGCAGTTGCAAGAAGAAGAAGGAGAAGAGAGGTGCATGCTCAGTCCTAGATTATTCTTAGTGGTCTGGTCTTAGTCTTGGAATTGTATTGGCAATATATTATTGAGGAAGTTTTTGTTGTGTTTTCTCCCCCATGAGGGTTTCCCAAGATAAAAGTTGTGTACCTTGTGATTGTGTTTCTATCAGTGATCCTCCTTATGTTATTATTTTGGAAATGCATTGAATGCTCTAGTAAATTGAAAATAACCTAATAACAACATTAAAACTTAACATGGTATCAGAGCTTGACTGAATAGAGCACCTTTCACTGGGTATCTAAAAACATCATTGTTGTCATACAAGGAAATTAGGGATTTTTACTGAAGAGGAATTTTCGACTAAAAACCATCTAGGAAAGTGTGCCCTACCCTAGTGCATCCTTTGGAAGCTTGAGTGTGCCTTTTCAGTGGCCGAAATCTCCAAAAATACAAACCCTAGTTTTGACTGATACCAAAAAACCAGAAAACCAGGAAACCAAAACCAGTACCAAAAGTACAAGTCCAAATATTGTGTAGGTCAATTTTCAAGGGGTAAAACTTGGAATTTTCTGAAACAACCAGCTCCAGAAAACTCGCCTCATCCCAATGCATCTAGTCCCTGGATCAGAATTCAAAATTTTGAAGTTTGAGAAATTAGGGTTTCCTCATAAAACCCTAAGTTGCAGTGGCAGTGCCAACACTAGTTGCAGTGAAAGTTTTTGTGAAGTGTTGGGACTGATTTTTATTGTCCTAGTGTGCCTTACCCTAGAAAATCTCCAACTACGTTTAAATTACAAGTTGCAACACCTTTGAAGTTTTAAAGGTTTGGTATTTATTGCCACTGCTGTCGGATGGTGCCACTACTTGTTGATACTATCAGAGGTATGTACTTACATGTGTTTAAACTATACCATTATTTTTAAAGGGTATTTGTAGGAGAAATGATATTTTGTCTAAATAACAATCATAGATCCAGAAGGATCTTAGATCGAGCACATTCAGAGGAATGATGCACCCCAGGTTTTATTATTTTGATATGCATCTATTTGTTATGACATTATGAAAATTTAGGTTGTATGTTGAAGTTATGACCATCATACTAACCATTGGTCAAAATTAAATTCAAGGTATTAGATTGATTAAATATGAGATTATAGATTTTATTCTCTAACTTAGATTTTTGTCAAGAAATCATATTATCTCAGTACAGAGGACAATTTGAAGAGAATACTTGTCATCTTGAGCAAAGGAGACTAGGAAGAAAAGCAACAACACTCATTCTTGAGGACAAGACTCCAGGTTCCAGGTTTGATTGATTAAGTTGATAAGATTCAAATCTGCACATGTCAAGTTTGATAACTACCTCATTACAAGTAAACACTATAGTTGAGATAAGAAATATTTAAAAAGTTTTGTACTTGGTAGCATGTGAGCATTATTGAGATAAATGTTGATTGTAATCACTTACCAGATACAACTAACATCTCATCTAGGAGAAACTTCTTGTTTTGGTTGCAGGTTACCATGGAGGAATGATTGATCACAACACTAGAACAATGTTTCTCTTGTTTCTTGTTATTGTATTTCTTACTTTCGACCCTTGTTTCAGGTAGGTCACAAGTGATAGATCTAAAGGAGCTACTGTGACAATTTTTCTCGCTATTGTTTTATTATTATTATAAAGAGTATTATTCTTGTTTCTCCCTTGTTGATCTTGTTCTAGGCAGGTCACAGGTGATAACCTTGAGGAAGCTATAATGACGGCTGCAAGAGGCAACATACTAGATGAGACATGGAGAAGACTATCCAAGTTGTATACATGATCGTATACATCCATGTACCAAAGAAGATGAAGAAGAAGCTACTTTTGAGATACAAAGTATCTCATATTGAGACTGATTGTAAGGAGCAGAAGGCTCCAAAGATGACCAAACATTAGAATAGAACTCACAGTAGACTTGGTCAATGGATAATGAAGCCACATTGACAATGAAGCTCGGAGGTTTGCACCTCTCAATTTTTCTATAGTTCCTAGTTTCCCACATCCAGTACCTCATTTGACATAATGGGGAGATTTTGTTCCTATCTTCAGAGAGAGGAAAGACGAAAATCCTACAGAACACCTCATCAAGTTCCATGAGTGCATGGATCTACTAGATCTACAGCATGAGGATGTTCACATGAAGATGTTCATGCATTCATTGGATGGTGATGCACGTAAGTGTTATTTCTCATTACCTCCTTCTAGTATTTCATCTTTGAAAGAGTTTCACTGAATATTCAATGAGCATTGTGTTGGCACAGGGGCAGAACCAGGGTTCAACGCTTCAACAATGCACTAACAAAACCCTAACTACCAACCCTTTTGGCAACACCTGCGAAGTAGATGAAGTCTCACCCAAGGTAGAGGCAGGGGGGGTTGCAGGACTCAAGTGTCTACAACCTAGCTGGGACATAGATATGTGATTACAACACTTAACAGAGCACTTAGCCAACAATATGCATTAAGTTACGATTCTTATTCGCATTGCAAATTAACCCTTATTACAGATCAACGCAGTAGTAATCAAGATTAAGCACATCTAATCATTTAGCACATAGCATTAGAGCAGATCTACCATTTATTCATATATCAAGCACTAAGCATCAATGGATCTACCTATCTAACATACATAAAGAACAATGCACTAAGAAAATAGATACATAAACATCATGAACAACATTGCACAAATCACAACAACACAGGATATACGTGGTTCACCCCAGTGTGGGGATACGTCCACCAACTCTTCTTCTTCTTTATTATCCTCCTTCAATCTTCTTACAGACATAGAGCCACAAAGACAACTCCACCAAGGGACAGGAGATCTACGCACACCTCGCTAGATCCTACTTCGACGAATTAGATCAAAGCACAAAGCATTACACCATCTGTCTACACAAAGCACTTACAAAACGCCTGCACTTATCTTTGCAAGCCTTAACACATTCGTGCACAAAGACAACTAGCCATGCACTAAGCCGATCAATGACTAGTAACTACTTCTTACATCACTTAGCTACTTATTTATACATTACAAAAAGGCTTAAGCATGGGTAAACCCATGGGCCGACATCCCACACCTGTTACATAAACCCTAAAAGCCCAAAAAGACCCGCAAAATGGGCGAGATCCCGCGATCTCTGCTTCACCTAAGCGCTCTGTCTTTGACCATCCTATCGAAGTCCCCAAAATGGTCAAACACAAACAACGTTTTCTCAAAACTTGGTCGAGGGCCAATAGGACCCTAACACTCACCTATGACCCGTCCCGAGTCACTATGATCTGGGTAATACTGCTTCAAAGGCCTCGAGCTTAGCTCGAGCTGCCTTGATTTGTTGCTTCACCAGAGCCTCCTCCTCGATGAACTCTTGAATTACTTGCTCGGTGATAGGCCCTTCCAGTCGATGTTCCATTATTGTGACCATCTGTTCTAACTATGAGCCTTGTCCCTCAATCTCTTCAAAAAGTGTGCAGACTTCATCCTGCACTAGCTGGAGTCTTTGTGTCACCTCCATAACTCTGCTATGGATGGAAATGACCTATTGTTGAACTACGCGTTGCTCCTGCAGTAAGCAACTTCAGCTTCATATTCTCCACTGCAGTAAGCACCTTCAGTTGTTCTTGCACAGTGGAGGCATGTTGCTTTGCCTCCTGGAGTTGTGCTTCTAATCTCCTCAGCTTCGGATCTTCTGCAAGGTGCTCATAGGTTTGCGCACTTCAATCACTTAATTTCTTGCATTCTGAGGCCAATGCTCTGATCCTTTCTACTGTGCTCCTGGAAGTTTCTTCCCTCTAATATCACACTTCTTTCAGAGTGCTCGACACTGCTTGAATTTCTATCTTGACTACTCTTTCTTGAATATGTTGAATGGCCTCAGCAAGCTTCCCCACTTGGCTCTTGGTTGTCTCTTCTTCCATATGTTCCAAGACTGACACAAAGAGAAGTGCTCTAGTCACTGCCTCTTTGACCACAGTCTTCTCTACAAGAAGCTGGTATTTTTCTTTCTGGATTTTATCTTTGTCCTCTTCGAACTTCGCCCGAAGGTCATCTTTCTCTTGCCGTGCAAACTGAAGTTTCTCTAAGGACTCCTCATTTTCTTACTTCAAGGCCTCTGTGGCCTACTCCTTTTCTTCTTGGACTTGACAAAGTCGAGTCTCTGTTGCATATGCTAATCTTCATAATTGGCTGGGCTCATCCCCCAATTCTACACTCTCTATTGAAGATGGCACAGTAGACATTGCACGGATCGACTGGATAGCTTGTTGGATGTCTTTCAGTTCTTTTTCGATTTTGTCATACAGTGTCTCATTCTTCTCTTCATGTCTCTGCAGGATATCCTCTAAGGAATCTTCTACAGTTGTGATGATGAGCTAGATATCGTCCACTGTGAGCACATTCTGCGAATGAGGCTTATTGGCTCAGGTCTTCTTCTACACTGAGGGTTTCTATAGGGAAACCTTCCTTTTCTTTGATGTCTTGGCCTCTGTAAGGAGATCCTTTGGCGGTGTCACTTCACCCTTTTCTTGTTTGTCTTCTTCCCCTTCCTCCTCTTGGTTTACTTCGTCACCTCCTCCTTTTGCACGTGAGTCAGGCGAAGTTTCCTCCGATGTGTTGTTCTTCTCCTCATTGTCTATGTCCTGCACTTCCTCCTTTTTCTTCTTTTTCTTTGTGTTGCTTGGTCCGTCATACTCAGTCCGGGTGACTAAAGGGCTTTAGATGATGTTGGGGTTGGAGAGTTCTGTATCCTCGACTGGTACAAGGAATTTGGCTGGCCATTCCTTGGTTATATCCTCCATGTCTTCATCGGTCAATTTATAGTAAGACTACAACTCCTTACTTTTGTCCCTGTGCACAGTGATGTAGATGAAGTGTCGGTCTACATGGAACTTCACTAGTGGCATGTATTCCTATGGACATGACTTTCTCAGCCATAAGTTCTATCAAAATATCTTCCATAGATTTCTCTAGCGTGCTATGCTCACCTGACATTCACACTTGTAATAAAATAACTCGGGTAGGTGAATGGATACTCAAGGTAATCGAATCAATGGCGAGGTCTAGGCAATACAACATAGTATGAAATCACTTCTATGTTAGCTCGACTATCTCAGTTTGCAAAAAGTGATCTCAGCGCAACATCTGACGGATTAAATAAGCAACATCGTAACAGATTCCTCCAACGGGGATGAATGCCTCAATAAATACGATTCCATCTATTATGGCACGGTCTCAACGGTACAATGGCGGTATTTCCGACAATAACTGTGTTTCTAGCCTTTTCGGAGCATCATTCTAACGGTTGGGATGCCTCCAACAGTCATATAGCTTGGTCGTGGCGAAGTGTCATTCTGCGTTGTTCTGTTATTTCAACGAGGTTCAAGTTCTGCAAGCCTTCCTTCTGCGAAGTCCTCTCTGGAACTTTCTGTAGTTTTTCTAGCTTTTCTTTCTTCTTACTGAGTTTTCTTGCCTTCTTTCCTGTGATTTGAGTCTATGGATTCCTCTTTTAATTCTCATTCTTATTTTCTCTTAGTGTAGTAACTTTGCACTGCTGAGGGTCTTTCAAAGGGTTCAAATGTAATACCTCTTCTCTTACTATTTCCGGGGTAGATGCTCTTTTCTCCTGTATGGATAGGTTCTTTAAGCCTTCTTGTGTTCTTTTGACTTCGACAACTATCTCTCTTGCCTTTTGTTGCTTCAACTTATTCTCTTGTTCTTCTATTAATTGCGCTATTTTCCTAGCCTGAAGTCCCTTATTGCTTTTTTTGTTCTGTGGCTTCGTCCTTTGCTTTCCTTCATATCCGATCTTTCTCAATCCAGGTCTTTCCTAACAAAAGTGCAAAAGGGGTGTTGTTCTCAACAAACTTAATGACTTCAAATTTTTCTTTGGTTGATGTTCCATGGGAAATCTAGGTATATTAGTAACTCTTCCACATAGGGTTATCATCTTTCCTTTAAACAACCCTATCCTTCCCAATGAAGGAATCATAGCAGGCCTTCCCAAAATTTCTCAGGTTCTTTCTGGAATAACATTCACGTGTGTTTCCTCATCTAATACACAGTCTATGTCGAAGTCTCCTATTACTGTTTCTATGCACTGCTTCTCTTTTAATGTCTCTGGTAAATTGATGTCTTTGTGATCATTCAGTGTTTCTTTCAGCTGTAATAACATAGATTCTGATTCTTTCTAGTTCTCTAACATATCCTTAGTTTCTTGACCTTCTTCATAGTTTTCCTGTCTCATGTTCATATTTTCAACTTTGGCAATCATTCTAGGGAAATCCTCAACCTCATGACCAATAGCTTTACAACAAAGACAAGTAGGACCTACACCAGGGAATTCCTTAGCAAGATGTCACGGTCTTCTACAGCTATAAAATAGTTTCAATCCTCTGTTTCTTTTAAACGATCCCCAACCTTTTATGTACTGTTCACTGGGATCACAGTGATGGACCTGCAATCTGAAAAGATTCTTTCTAGGTTCCTGCATCCATTTGTTAGTCCAAAAATTCTTTCTATGCATAGGAATAACATATATTTCACTATCTCTATCAAATTTACTCATATCAACTCTTTCTTCTAGCCATGTCCTAGTTTTCATATTAGGACAAAATCTATCAAACATACATAGATTCATACTTTAGAAGAAAAAATTTCCACTTATCTTACCTTTATCAGAGCGCAAAGCTTGAAGATCTTACTTCTTTTCTTCATATCAGACTTCTTTTCTTGGCACAAAGATTCACAAGTCAAGTAGAATATTGCGCACTACAACAATAGATCTACACACAAAGATTTCTCTTTTCTTTAGTTCCCAACAATCACAGTTTCAGGTCCCGACAACAGAACCATTTGTTGGCACAGGGGCAGACCCAAGGTTCTATGCTTCAACAATGCACCAACAAAACCCTAACTACCCGCCCTTTCAACAACACCTGCGAAGCAGATGAAGTCTCACCCAAGGTAGAGGTAGGGGGGGTTGCATGACTCAAGTGTCTACATCATAGCTGGGACACATATATGTGATTACAACACTTAACACAACACTTAGCCAACAATATGCATTAAGTTACGATTCTTATTCGCATCGCAGATTAACCCTTATTACAGATCAACGTAGTAGTAATCAAGATTAAGCACATCTAATCATTTAGCACATAACATCAGAGAAGATCTGACATTTATTCATATATCAATCACTAAGCATCAATGGATCTACCTATCTAACATACATAAAGAACAATGCACTAAGCAAATAGATACATAAACATCATGAACAACATTGCACAAAGCACAACAACACATGATATACGTGGTTCACCCCAATGTGAGGCTACATCCACCAACTCTTCTTCTTCTTTATTATCCTCCTTCAATCTTCTTACAGACACAAAGCTACAAAGGAAACTCCACCAAGGGACAGGAGATATGTGCAGACCTCGCTAGATCCTCCTTCCCCGAATTAGATCAAAGAAAAAATTCTTACACCATCTGTCTGCACAAAGCACTTACAAAACGCTTACACTTATCTCTGCAAGCCTTAACACATTCGTGCACAGAGCCAACTAGC
Source organism: Picea glauca (assembly GCA_000966675.3). NCBI lineage: Eukaryota > Viridiplantae > Streptophyta > Pinopsida > Pinales > Pinaceae > Picea > Picea glauca. The sequence goes on from JZKD02S0429323.1 coordinate 101,710, forward strand.
CATGCACTAAGCTGATCAATGACTAGTAACTACTTCTTACATCACTTAGATACTTATTTATACATTACAAAAAGGCCTAAGCATGGATAAACCCATGGGCCAACATCCCATACCCCTTACATAAACCCTAAAAGCTCAAAAATCCCATAAAATGGGAGAGATCCCACAATCTCCGCTTCGCCTGGGCACTTCGTCTTCGACCAGCCTGTCAAAGTCCCCAAAATGGTCTAACACAACCAACGTTTCCTCAAAACTTGGTCGAGGGCTAACACATTGCAAAAGGTACTTTTTCAGATGAGTTTTTATTTGAAAATTGTTGTGAGGAATATGAATTGCATAATGACATTTAAGTTATAGATAGAGAATAATTTCTCCCTCACAATCTGAAACAACTATCTAATGATCTTCAAGATGATATCCTTTCACATGACCATGAACTAGAAATGAATAGTGAAGAAGTTGACGGTTCTCTTACTATCATTAAGTCTGATTGTTATGAATCTGAAGAGTTGGTTTCTTTAGCTACAAATAGGGATGATCAACAATGTATGCATGCTATGGTTGATGATAGTTATGAGTCTGTTGTTCAAAATTCCAATAAAGACCCTCTTATTTTTTACTCATCTTTCAAAGATATTATTGTTGGAGAGAGTAATCTACAGTTCTCTAATGATATATTTTTAAAGACTCATCCTTCATTCAATCATTATGGAGATAGTGATGTAGAAGATCAAGAACATATCTCTTATTTTCTCTTAGAAATTGTCAACTATAATGGGCAAGCACATCATAGTAATGGATCTAAGTCACAGGGATATAGCAAAGAGGAAGACATACATGAGCAGTCAATGATTTTGAACCTGTATGATGGTGATCATGGTTTTGAAGATCCCATGGTATCCTTACTTGAGTCTTATCTCTCAGACTCTCTTAAGTTTTCAAATTTTATCATATCACTTACATTTGTTAGTGAGTATGATCTCCTAAAAGAGTTTTTATGGTCACTATTATGCTTTTATTATTATCTTCTAATCAGTGGCATAAAAAGAAGTCTTTCAGTCATGAGTTTATTTGTATGGCTTCATTGGAAGCACGATTTCACTTGATCAACAAGCAGTACAATTGATTAGAGTAGGAATGTGCATGAACAAGCTCAGTAGTTGAGGATTGGTTTTCAGTTTCAATGAATAAGAAAAGTTTCTCTAAGTACATCAAGAAAAAAATGTAAGTGACAGATCTCAATGGTTTACAAAGGAATGCATGTACATGTTTAATACTAGATGACTCCATAACCCAATGGAATAGGCACTACAGAATCCAAGATATATTTGTTTTGAAGAGTGGTTCGATCTCATAATCAGAGAAGGTTGCAGGGTTTTCAGATTGATCAGAAAGGCATAGGGTATGTTATGTTCTTAGAACCTCACAGGGAGGATTCCATCCCCAATTAGAGCCTGATGTTATCTCCCAAATAAAATTTCATTTTATTTAACATCTTAGGTGGTTAATTGAGTTTTTAGTCTCTTGAGTCATTAAATAAATGTGTCCTTCATTGAGTCCAATCATCAAGTCTTGGTCATGTCAAATGATTTTGGTAAATGACTAAGTGGTCATTAAGGTCATTATATTAAGTTTTAGTGCTAAAGTCAAGCCATATTTTTCTTAAGAGTGAGTCACATATTGTAAGAGCCATTCATGGTCCATAATGACCCATCATTACACTTCAGATCATTACTTGACCTTTTATTTGTCATTATTCTCCATGATGACAAGTTGGTAGCGCAAACAACTAGTTTGCCATCATGTGTGCTACCAACTCGCAAGAAAACTCTGTTTTTGCATTTGAAGACTTTTGAAGTGAAAATGTATATCAAGAAATTTTTTCAAGGTTCTTAAATCATCATCAAGTCTTGAGATCCCCTTCTAAAGCTGCAGCTCACCATCAAAAGAAAACTACTAAGGTTTGCAAAGAAACAAATAAATCTTTTGTCCTTAGGGTTTTGGTATGCAACAACCTACCATGAAGATATACTTTGTTTTAATGATGTATGATTTGATTCCAAATGAAGATGCATATGCTAGTAGCATAGAGGAACCTTTTTATCAGTTTGTGTTGAAGATCAAAAACCCTAGCAAGTGCTAAATACATAAGAAATGCATATCACAAACATACTTTGTTTTAGAGTTTATTGATGGAATTTTCCAAAGAGGGGTATGTTTACAGTGACAGTATGGAAAATGGTTCTCTTTAGGGTGTAGGGTATTCATCTTCCAAGAAAAAATTCCAGAGGCATTGAGTGTTTGTCTAAAGCATTTGGAGTATTACATTTTGGCATAAACCTTTTTTGTAAAATGAAGTATGGGGAAGTTTAAATGATTAAGTCTGATATATTGCAACATTTAATATGTTATGAAGTCAAATTTCAGGTCTTAAAGCATCATTTTCCAGCATTCATTTCAGGTTTTAAAATAATTTTGGACAAAATTGTTGAAAACAGTCACCTTCAGAAGTTTGTAGCGCAAACTGTGTTTTTCTTGTGTGTTGCACTACCAACTCTTCAAACTTTCAACATGGATGAACTTTGGTCAAAATTTGACTTTCCAAGAGGATTTTCGGGTCAAGGTGGCCACATATATTTGAAGATAATATCATCCCCCATCAAATCATGCAGATGGCACTTCGTTTCCTCAATGGAAACATTCTAGGGATCAAATCCTAGATTGTAGGAATATGACTAGATTTTGGAAATCTATGTTTTCTTGTTTTAGTCATATTTTTTGGAGATATATTATGATGAGCTGGAAAGGTATTTTTCAAAAGTGATAGAGGTTTTTCACAATAACGAGCTCCTCTTCAAAAACCTTGCTCATTTTTCCAACAACTATTTGGATTCGGGAAATATATGTGAATCTTTGAGCATCATTTTTCAGACATTTGACAGTTTGTATTTTCCATCCACTTCACAAATTCGGATTTGAGTTGGATATCTTCAACAAACTAAAGATAGGTGAAGAGGTTATGAGATCCATTTATTTTGGATCTATATGAGCATGTAATCTCTATATAAAGAGGACCAAAGGGAGGAGATGAGGGGGGTTGGAATTTGGAGAGATTTTGAGACACTATTTTCTTGTAAAGACTTTGATATATACATTGGAATGATAAGCTTCTCTCACTGATATTGTTCAGACCTATGTTCTTTTCATTTATTCTATACTTGTGAGTTGAATATCATATTCACTTCTCTTGTTTACTTAATGATTGATGGCTGTCATCTTATCTTTGTATTAGTAAACTAGAATCATAAGTATTCTTTACCAGTTATACTCGACCTTTCATATATATTTTTAATGTATGTGATGTTGTTGATATAATTAGTATTCTTCACCCATCTGAGTTTAAAAACATATGATCAATACCTTTTGAGAGCCTTGTTTTGTTTGAGTAGGTTCAAATTTCCTTGAGTGAAGGAGTGAGTGTGTGAGTGATTCATTTTTTATCCAATTTCCCATACATTATTGAGCATTTGATTAAGTTACGAGGCTCTCTCGATCTACAGCCTAGAGAGACTCCTGCAGTGATAACAAATTGATGTCATTATTGGGGAGAGGAGTGTGAAGCAAGCTTCCCTAGGAGACGACATAGTCCCAACTTTTGATGATAGACAAAGGTTGGGCATCATATTGGTTGTATTCTTCTATCTGGTGACTCCATGAAGGACAAATTCAGTGGCAACTACACAATATTCAAATGTCAAAGGAATTTGTTGCTCTTTTGGCTCAGAGGTTTGCACCTCTCAATTTTTCTACAGTTCCTAGTTTCCCACATCCAGTACCTCATTTGAAAGAATGGGGAGATTTTTTGCTTATCTTCAGAGAGAGGAAAGACGACAATCCTGCAGAACACCTCATCAAGTTCCATGAGTGCATGGATCTACTAGATCTACAACATGAGGATGTTCGCATGAAGATGTTCATGCATTCATTGGATGGTGATGCACGTAAGTGGTATTTCTCATTACCTCCTTCTAGTATTTCATCTTTGAAAGAGTTTCACAAAGTATGCAATGAGCATTGCAAAAGGTACTTTTCAGATGAGTTTTTATTTGAAAATTGTTGTGAGGAATATGAATTGCATAATGAGATTGAAGTTATAGATAGAGAAGAATTTCTCCCTCACAATCTGCAACATCTCTCTAACGATCTTCAAGATAATATGCTTTCACATGACCATGAACTAGAAATGAATAGTGAAGAAGTTGAAGGTTCTCTTACTATCATTAAGTCTGATTGTTATGAATCTAAAGCGTTGGTTTCTTTATCTACAAATAGGGATGATCAAAAATGTATGCATGCTATGGTTGATGATAGTTATGAGTCTGTTGTTCAAAATTCCAATAAAGACCCTCTTATTTTTTACTCATCTTTCAAAGATATCATTATTGGAGAGAGTAATCTACATTTCTCTCATGATATATTTTTAAAGACTCATCCTTCATTCGATCATTATGGAGATAGTGATGTAGAAGATCAAGAACATGTCTCTTTTTTTCTCTCAGAAATTGTCAACTATGATGCGCAAGCACATTATAGTAATGGATCTGAGTCATAGGGATATAGCAAAGAGGAAGACATACATGAGCAGTGTAAGGTAGCTAGAGAGGTAGTGGGGGGGCCCAGAGGGCCTATAGTGATAATAGTGGAGGTCATTCAATGTAAGGTGGACTAGGTCCACTATATTATTAAATAAGGCCCACTA
>JZKD02S0429323.1:106478-118836 GCA_000966675.3 Picea glauca
GCAATTGAGTTAACTAATATATTAGATCTTCTAATTTCAATTAACTTACTTTCTTGTTCATGAATCATAAAATTAAAAAGACTTATCCTTCGTTGTTTTAGGACAGCAAGCACATCAGTTTCACAGGTTTTATTCAAATCTGTAGATTGTAGATAATGCACATTTGTGAATAAATTGTAATTAAATTAGTAATTAGATATTTGATTTGAGTTATTAGTCTTTTGTATATATAATAGTTAGTAGTTTTTAGTTAGTTAGTTTAAGTTTGATTTTATTAGCTTCTAGTTTCCTTAGTTTAGATCACTTAGCTCAGATCAGCTTTCCTCTTCGGCTTCCTTAGGAGACCTTAGGGCGGCCAACGGAGCCGTTAAACCCGTCGGAGTGGTCCATTCCAAACGGCTTGGGTTATTAGACAACCCCGCACCGGTTCCACTCTCCCAGTTGACGGACGGTCAGTTTCGCCCGTCAACAGGTTCTTAAATCATCATCAAGTCTTGAGATCCTCTTCTAAAGTTGCAGATCGCCATCAAAGGAAAACTACTAAGGTTTGCAAAGAAACAAAGAAATATTTTTCCCTTAGGGTTTTGGTATGCAACAACCTACCATGAAGATATAATTTGTTTTAATGATGTATGATTTGATTCCAGAGGAAGATGCATATGCTAGAAACATAGAGGAACATTTTTATCATTTTGTGTTGAAGATCAAAAACCCTAGCAAGTGCTAAATACATAAGAAATGCATATCACAAGCATACTTTGTTTTAGAGTTTATTGATGGAATTTGTCAAAGAGGGATATGTTTACAATGACAGTATGGAAAATGATTCTCTTTAGGGTGTAGGGTATTCATCTTCCCAGCATCAATTCTAGAGGTATTGAGTGTTTGTCTAAAGAACTTGGAGTATTACATTTTGGCATAAACCTTTTTTGTAAAATGAAGTATGGTGAAGTTTAAATGATTAAGTCTGATATATTGCAACATTTAATATGTTATGAAGTCAAAGTTCAGGTCTTAGAGCAGCCTTTTCCGACATTCATTTCAAGTTTTAAAAGAATTTTGGACAAAATTGTTGAAAACAGTCACCTACAGGAGTTTGTAGCACAAATTGTGTTTTTCCTATGTATTGCGCTACCAACTCTTCAAACTTTCAACATGGATGAAATTTAGTCAAAATTCGACTTGGAAAGAGGATTTTTGGGTCAAGGTGGCCACATATATTTTAATATAAGATCATCCCCCATCAAATCATGCAGGTGGCACTTTGTTGCCTCAATGGAAACATTCTAGGGATCAAATCCTAGATTGTAGGAATATGACTAGATTTTGGAAATCTGTGTTTTCCTGTTTTAGTCATATTTTTTGGAGATATATTATGATGATATTCAAAGGTATTTTTGGAAAGTGAGAGATGTTTTTCACAAGCACAAGCTCCTCTTCAAAAACCTCGCTCATTTTTCCAACAAGTATTTGGATTTAGGAGATATAGATGAATCTTTGAGCATCATTTTTCAGAAATTTGACAGTTTGTATTTTCCAGCCACCTCACAAATTCGGATTTGAGTTGGATATATTCAACAAACTAAAGAGAGTTGAAGAGGTTATGAGATCCATTTATTTTGGATCTATATGAGCATGTAATCTCTATATAAAGAGGAACAAACAGAGGAGTTGAGGGGGGTTGGAATTTGGAGAGCTTTTGAGACACTCTTTTCTTGTTAAGACTTTGATATGTACATTGGAATGATAATCTTCTCTCAGTGATATTGTTCAGACCTCTGTTCATTTCCTTTATTCTATACTTGTGAGTTGAATATCATATTCATTTATCTTGTTTACTTAATGATTGATGACTGTCATCTTATCTTTGCATTAGTAAACTAGAATCATAAGTATTCTTTACTGGTTATACTCGACCTTTCATATATATTTTTAATGTATGTGATGTTGTTGATATAATTAGTATTCTTCACCCATCTGAGTTTAAAAACCATCTGATCAATACCTTTTGAGAGCCTTGTTTTGTCTGAGTATGTTCAAATTACCTTGAGTGAAGGAGTGAGTGTGTGAGTGATTCATTTTTTATCCAATTTCCCATATATTATTGAGCATTTGATTAAGTTACCATTCTCTCTCAATCTACAACCTCGAGAGACTCCTCGAGCGATAACAATAGGGAATGAGTCCGGTTTCCATTTTTTGGCAGACCCCCCCCCCCAATACCCGTGATTGTTTTTTTATGTATACTCTGAATAGAAAACTATAGACTTTTTTTGCTTAAAAAAAATTACAAGTGCATTGATGCTTTTGTCTTATACATACGCATCGAGAAGGTTGATTAAGAGCACATTGATGCATTTTGATAATAAAAGCACTGAAAAAAGACCTTCGCTACAACCTCCATCGGCCCAAATTTTTTTAGTTATATGGAACATCCATTAAAACCTCCACTAAAACTTCTACTTCAAGTAGCGAAGGTTGTAGTCAAGGTTTTTTTGAAAACTTTGATAAATCTTATAAAATAAAAACCTCCACAAAAACCTATGTTTTCCTTGTAGTGAAAATGATCACTCCATGTCATATGGGTTGTATTTGGCTCATCTCCTACCACAATACCTACTTGGTATTATCCCTACCTCAAGTCCAACTTTGAGAAAACCTTGGGCTTAGCCAACTTGTCAAAGAAATCTCCTACCAAAGGACCTAAGGGGTATCTACTTTTTATGGTCCACTTTTTCAATACATTATAGTCCAAGCACATCCTCAATTTTGGTGTGTCCTTGTTCTTTTTGAGAAGAGGATCAGTGCACCATATGAGGACCTAGATGGATTTATGAAACTAACATCAATGATCTTAGTTAATTGTCGCCTCAACTCTTCCAACTTGTGTCTAAAAAGTTAGTAAGGTGCTCTAGAGTCTAGCTGGAGGTTGCAATCTCAATTGGATCTCAATATGATGGCCAACAATGTGCCTAGGAGAGATAACTTTAGGCAAAGAATTAGGCATTTGATCTATATACTTGTCCAACACATTGGCAAGTGTTGGTGGAATGGGTGTCCCCACTCCATTGTCATTCACTTCTTCATAACTACTACATAAATTTGAGACTTTGATTACATGGCTTCCATCTTCATCATAAATGAAGATATAGTCCACACCTTTTTGTCTCAATTCCTTGTTGTTGTGTGCACAACACAAGTCTTTCATCAATGAAGTATCACCAACTTGTCTACAAATGGCATGAGAACTAACTACATTCTCCTTATGAATTATTGTCCAAGAATGACTTCAAAGTCATTCGCTTGTGATACTATAAAGTTTGCATGGCCCAACCATTTGTCCAATGTAAATGTAACCATAGATACTACCTTAGCCTTAGAATTTTCCCCTTAACTAAAGCATTGCATGATCCAATTCTATGTTTAAGTTCACTTGCCAATTATTTTTTCAAGAAGTTGTGTGAGGAACCAAAATCAACCATTACTTGTACTCTCCTTCCATTGATGATTAGACCCACAAAAAAAAGTTGATTGAGATTTTTCCCTTGGTTGCAAGCCAAAGCATCTATCCACTACAAAGATGCCCCCAAAAAGATATCCTCCCTTCCATCTACCATAGAATCTTACTATGCATGACCTCTTAAAGAAAATGAACCGCAACAAAAAGACACAAGAGTTTTACCCATACTTGAAGTGGCATGCCAATGGGTACCATGCAATTCCATCTTCAAAAGATTTGTCAAGGAACTTCTAGGCCAAACTGCACTTGAACCCGAGACACTCTGAGGTGTTTCCTCTATGACTTCTCTATGTATATTGAGTTGGTTGAAATGCACTCTAAGGCCTGGTTGGATGCTCGAAAAAGCTACTCTCAAACAGTCAGTAGCCTACACCAACAACTTAGTTTCATCCTCTACCTTCATCTTGTCTCCAACGACTACTAGCACTCTTCTGGAAATCTATTGAAAGAGTTGTCACTCTAACACTTGTGTTGCTAGATATTACCTCAATGAGGGTCCAAACCTCCCAAGAAACCTCCTTGTTGAAACATGAACTCGAATTTTTCTCGAACTGGTCAAACAATCCTCCAAACCTATTGATTCCTTATGGAACATGGTGGAGATCATCCAACAAGGTTATGAAACCAACTTCTTAGAGAATTTGATTTTTAATACCAACTATCATGGACCTAAGAGTCTTGACCAAATTTTTACTTTTTTTCATCTCCGATGTGTGGCATTGACTAACTTGTGCTTACTACAAACAAACTATGGATATTTACTTAAGGTATATCCATGACTTCTCCTTAAGATACACTAAGTTAGATGCACATCTATGTCCAACACAAGAAATTTCACCCAACAATAGAAATTTAATCCAATCCTTGAAGCAACCATAGGCCTACCTCTTGCAAATCCTATATTATTCTTCTTCTCACCCAACTAATGCAATTCGTCCTACTCTACCTAACCCTGGACTCAACACAAATTGTAGAGCTCCTTTACACTAAAATGAATGACCAATGCTTACTCTTCTAGATCTTATCACCATTGAGGTGTCCTCCTTTTATATGAGACTTGCCTTACAATTGCAAGCCCCTTCACTCTAAGGTGTACCCTTGCTTCCATGGGTGACTTATCCATTGACTTTTCATGTCCAACATGTGTGCCCATCTATGCCCATTGCACTGAAGTGCATCCAAGTGCACATGAAGGTAATTCCAATGGCTAAGGAATGTTTGGTGCAATGTCTGACATTGCAACCTTCTATGAAAACCCTTATTGACCACTTGGGCAATGCACCTACTACCATTTGCAGGAAGAGGCCTTAAATTATGCTTCTCTCAAGTTGATCTATGTTGTGGACCACAATGGAACCAAGTGGATGCCACCTCCATTACATTGCTCACACATGTGGACTTTCAAAAAGATTTCAGGGATCCAAAATCCTAACCCTAATAAAGAGTGGAGGCATGGAAGAACCCTAACCCTAACCCTAACCCTAACCATAAATATCATTATACACTAAAAGAAGGTGTTGCATTCTTATTGTATTGATTTATTATTCCATAGTTGAACAAAGCAAAGGAGTGACATATTGAAGAAAAATAAAGGAAGTAGAAGACCTTGTAGCATCCATAGAAACTAGAATGTCAATGGCTATTACAAATAGAGTTCACATTTCTTTATATTTGTGTTTGAAGAAAAAAGAGCAAGGCATGGTCCTTCCCTTCTTCATGGATTTTCCCAAATTAAACTTCCTAAAATAAATCTATAATATAGATAATATGATAATTTGTTTTAACTTCTTTTATCTCATTTCAATATTTTGAACATTACCCTAATAATATTAAATATCAATTTAAACTAAAACCTTATTATATAAATATTGTTATAATATATTTTAATTCTTTTATTTTAATATCAACCTATTTTAATATTTTGAATGATAAATTAATAATATTAAATTTTAATCGACAATAAAATAATTAATTAAAAATATATATTAAAATAAAATAATTAATGATAAATTAGTAATATTAAATTTTAACCTACAATAAAATACTTAATTAAAAATATATGAAAAAATAATAAATTATTAATATTAACACTTAACCTTTACTAATATTAAATCTTGACCTTAAAAACAATTTCATTAAAAAACAATGCCTTGAAAACACATTCATTATTAAAAAAAAAAATTGCCAAATAAAAGTGTAGATTAAAGATGAAAAGGTAATATACATGATTCATACATACATGGAGCTGAATTACTTTCTCTATCGAAAAGATCTATTCAGTGAAATTAGCCTACTATATATTTTTTAATAATTAATCAATATATTCAAAACAAAATAAAATTAAAATGAAAATGAGAAGAAAAATAAATATATATTAATGGATAAAGAATGAATAAATAAAAACATACATTAATGAATAAAGAATGAACAATTGATAATGAACTTTATACTAATATATTATTGATATAAAAAACATACATTAATATATCATTGATATATATAAAAAAACATACATTAATATATTATTGATATAAATAAAAAAACATACATTAATGAATAAAGAATGAATAATTGTTAGTGAACTTTATACTAATATGTCATTGATATGTCATTGATATGAATAAAAAAATACACTATTAAATAAAGCATGAATAATTGATAAATAAAGCATAAATAATTGATATGAATAAAAAAATACACTAATAAATAAAGCATGAATAATTGATAAATAAAGCATAAATAATTGATAGTGAACTTTATACCAATATATCATTGATATCAATTGAAGAAAATATACCTTGGTATTGGTATCATTAAAATATATATTTCAATATTATTAAAAACTTAGAGAAACTATACCATGACATTTATTCAAGGTGCAAAGATGAAAGCATGGTTATCTCGATTCCACTATACCATGAGAATAGAATATAACATCAAAAAAAAAATTAAAAAAAAAAAAAAAAATTGATAGAATTGCATGAGAATAGAATATAACATATAAAAAAAATGAATTCATAGAATTGCTAGGCAATATCATATAACTCTCAAGATATATAATTTGGAATCTTGCACGAAAATATATCATAGAATTGATTTTGTTAAAAGTGGTCGGTGATGATTTTTCTTCCAATATACCATGAGATTAAAGAATGAATAATTGATTGGCTGAAATGCTGGCTAATACATAGAACTCTCAATATACACATTATGAGACTGAATTTTAATTTTATACCAATAAACGAAAATGAATAAGAGAGGCAGAATGGATAATAGTTGAGAAGCAGAATGGATGTTGATTGATCAGTGAGAAAGTATGGATAATAATTTATCAGTACAGAGAACGAATCCCGTCATGAACACTGTGTGGCGATTCTGTCGATTATGGCTCTATTAATCTACAAATTATGCATGGTTTCTACACTAATTTGTAACATATTACAGGTCTTTATTGGGAGGAGCACGGAGAAAATATACAGGACAAAGCTAAGCCTGTTCTTCTGAAAACACCAAGTCAAATAGAAAATTTCAATACAGAAAACACCATCGAAATATAGAAAATAATGACCCAAATGATTACATTTACAAATTCCGGATGCCGCTTCCTCTCTGCCTCCGCTGCATCTGTTGCATCTGCTTGCATTCGATCCTCTTCGAGATCTGCTTCCGTCATTTCCTTCTCGTCTTTGGCTGTCAATTTCTTCACCTGCCGTTAATCCAACATCAATTTTCTTCACCTGCCGTTAATCCAACATCAATGAGGCTAAAATGAAATAATAAAAGGCCAAAGAATTAATTGCCATGATCATCACCTTAGAAGTAATGAAAGCTGTTGTATACTGCGATTTCACCCACATGCTACTATATATTTTTTAATAATTAACCAATACACTGAAAATAAAATTAAATTAAAATGAGAAGCAAAATAGATTTAACGTGAATTGTTTTCAAACCCCATTTTCATACTTGTTTTTCTTTTGAAACAAAATATAGTACATAGTGGAGAGCAAACGCGTAGCCTGGAAAATTGATAAGCCATTTCGTGCTGCGGAAAGTGCAATTCACTATGGGATGAATTTTTGCCAGGAACTTCCAGTTGAATTCCACACCTTACCAGAAATAATTAACATGCGGGCAATGTACAATGGTGAAACTAATCAAAAAAGCTGGTAGTTAAAAAGAAACAAGCGATCCTGAGCGAAAAAGAACAGGGAGAAAGGAGCGATAATGGATGCCGGCTCCACCGTCCTGTTCAAATATCATCTCTGAACACTTAATCCCTTATTATTGAAGATCAGCTCGTGGCAATTACCCTTCTTCTCCAGCGCTTGCCTCTGGGCGTGACGAACCGCTCATAATCCTTCTGCAATTCCGGAGAATTGCTGCCTCCCGTTCAATACTGCGCGGAGAGGCTGATATGGGACGGTGGTGATATTAAGGAAGCGTTAACTCACACTGGATAAAATGTTGAGGCAGAAAGAAATACTTGTTTCCCACCTCCAGTTGGTCGTTTGGAGTTCGTCAATGATTTGGCCAGAGCGGAGGGGAATTCCTGAATAGTTTCCTCTGTCTTCTTCATGTCCACCGCCATGCAGGACGCATAGTTACCCATTCCTTCGTTCACTGAAAGCGCAAGGTCGGATCGTGCGGCTCGCATCGTCAGGTCGTCGGATCGTGCGGCTCGCATCGTCAGGTCGTCGGATCCTTGCCACGTAGGTGGAGCTATGCGTACCATTTTCGTCGTACGGTCTGTTAACCGAGTCGTTCGATTTTCGACACATGGCGTAGATCCAACAGCTAGATTTGGCAGCTTCTGTCTCGCCACATGGCATGCATCCAACAGCCAAATCCAAGGGCTGCAGACTCGCCACGTGGCATGCAGCCAAGGGCCCAATCCAATGATTTAAGACTCGCCACTTGGCGTAAATCTAACGGCAAGATCCAAGGGCTGCAGACTGGCCACGTGGCGTGAATCTAACGGCTCAATCCAAGGGCTGTGGAATCCCCACGTGGTGCAAATCTAAACGCACAATCCAAGGGCTATGGATTCGCCACGTGGCGTGCATCTAACGGCAAGATATAAGAGCTCTAGACGGTTGTGATTGAAACATGTGGCGTGCATCCAACGGCCAAATCTGGCGGCTGTGATGTCGCCACGTAGCTTGCATCTGACGGCTAGATCTAGCAGCTGTGATCTCGCCACGTTGCTTGCATCCGACGGCTGTGATCTCACCAGGTGGCACGCATACAACGACCAAATCCGACCGTTGTTATTTCGACACGTGGCGTTCAACCGATGGTTGGATTCAACCATTGTTATCTCGCCAAGTGGCGTTCATCCGACGGCTTCAATCCGGCCGTTCCCAAGCGATGTCAAACTCTGCTTCACGAAATAGCCCACGGGCCCTCAAATATATTCGATTTGATAATTCTGTTATTTGTACAATTCGCTAATTTTACTGTTCCTACGCTCATTTACCAGATTGGTAGAAGGCCATTCGTGGTCAATTCGCTAATTTTACTGTTCCTACACTCATTTACCGCTGGGTCGTCAATTCTCTGGCAGCCGTCCGCTGGGAGGTCAGGAAGGAAGCGAAGTAGCAGCGCTCGCTAGGCTCATGGAATCTTTCCATTGCACGACACAACTTAAATATTACCTTAATCGCCGCTTTGCTGCAAAAACGTTGACAAAACCTATCTTGCATTTTGGTTGAATCTTTATTCCTTAATTAAACCACCATTTAGGCACTTCGTTTTCTCGTTGGTAGTGTCACGTACTGTTAAAATTATAAAAGAAAAGAGATTGTTCAAATCTACAAAGATACACAGGCTGTAGCATTCGACCCTCATGAAATTACCGGTTTGCTATCTCTTTATTGAAATCTAGTTCACGGTTTGCTATCTCTTTATTGAAATCTAACGTTAACGGTTTGCTATCTCTTTATTGAAATCTAGTTCGTATACACAGGCTGTAGCATTCGACCCTCATGAAATTACCTTTTTGTTTTTTAAGTAGGAGAAGTATATGCTCTACCTCATCTCTTTATATTTCGTGGTATGGGTCGCAGTTTTGTTCAAACGTGGCGGAAAAATCTGGGCTGCGCAACGCTGCTTTGCTGTTGATTTTGTCCAGAAAAGGATCGACGAAACAGGCCAAAAAGGATCGGCGAAACAGGCCAAAAGTGAATCTGAAAACGAGACAACCAAGACATCTTCGGCCGTGGTCATACTACATGCAGATTTATGCCTGTGGAAGTTTACACTGGAGGTTGAATCCCAATAGCAGCAACTCACTCAAAGCGCAAGGTCGGATCGTGTGGCTCAGACCTTCCTCTTGAAGATCAGCTCGTGGCAATTACCCTTCTTCTCCAGCGCTTGCCTCTGGGCGTGACCAACCACTCATAATCCTTCTGCAATTCCGGAGAATTGCTGCGTCCCGTTCGATACTGCGCAGAGAGGTCGTCTGAGCTAACGAGCTGGATAGTTTCCTTGTCTTCTTCATGTCCACCGCCATGCAGGATGCATAGTTTACCCATTCCTTCCCTCACTGAAAGCGCAAGGTCGGATCGTGCGGGTCGGATCGTCAAGCCGTCGGATCTCTGACACGTAAGTGAAGCTATCCGTACCATTTTCGTCGTACGGTCGGTTAACTCGGCCGTTCGATTTTCGACACATGGCGTGCATCCAATGGTTAGATCCAAAGGCTTTAGATTCGCCACATGGCGTGCATCCAACGGTTCGATCGAATGGCTCTTGTCGTGCCATGTGGCGTCCATCCAACGGTTAGATCCGGCAGCTTTTGTCTCGACATATGGCATGCATCCAACGGTTAGATCCGGCTACTCTTGTCACGCCACGTGGCATGCATCCAACGGCCCAATCTAAGGGTTTTAACCTTGCCACGTGTTGTTCATCCAAGAGCTGCAGACTCGCCACTTAGCGTTCATCCAAGGGCCAAATCCAACAGCTCAGACTCGCAACATGCATAAATCTAACGGTAAGATCCAAGGACCCTGGACTCGCCACGTGGCGTGCATCGAACAGTCAGATCCAAGGGTATTGGTCTGGCCACGTGGCTTGCTTCCAACGGCCAAATCCCACGGCTGTGATCTTGACGCGTGGCGTCCATCTGACGGCCAAATCTGGCGGCTATGATTTCGCTGTGATCTGTGCATCCGACGATGAGTTCCAGATAATGGAGATCACCTCAAATTCCTATTTGTTTCAAACTCCAAAGCTTTCCGACAGGGTGAACTGGTCTATCAGTGGGCCTGGAAACATCTCTCTTGAACCAAACAACCTTACAAATGGTGGTTCCGGGGGCAGTTTTGTGAACCAAACAGCATTACAAATGGTGGTTCCGGGGGCATTTTTGCATAGAGCTTAGATGCAAGGACGGGCATGTCCATTCCGCAACTAAATACCACCCGGTATGGAAACACGCAGTCGCCGCATATCTTAACACCACCTTCAAAATTGTTGATAATACGGCCTGGTTTGATTCTTAGCACCTTGTTAGACTCTCCCGTTGTTTCTAATGTGCAAGTCAGTTGCTTTGTTGAATTCCTTTTCTTTCGAAATAATAGGAAGTTGACCTCAGTTCTCTCCTTTACAGAGGAGATTTTGGAGCCCAGTATAGACTTTATTTACTGGGGATTATTTCGTTCCCCTAAATCAGGGATAGACATCACTTCTTTCCCCTAAATCATGTATATACATTCTTTACTCAGGGTTCTTTCGTTCTCCTAAAACAGGGTTCTTTCGCTCCCCTAAATGCAACTTTAAATGCAAAATCATACCATTTGTGTTTTTAGCTATGCAATTGTACCATATATTTCATCTTTATTTATAAAAGTAAAACAAACCTAACTAATCACGAAAATATGATGTATTAAAATTACAATGAATATCTTAAATATTATGGATTAATTTTCAAACTTTTTCCTATCTATCTAAACCATTGTTTGAGTGCATCATTAGTTCTTTATTCATGCAATGACTTCAACAATTATGACTAACCTAAAATCTGAAGTTGTGAGTTTAGATGGATTGTCACAATAGATTAACCTAAAATCTGAAGTTGTGAGTTTAGATGGATTGTCACAATAGATTTTAATTTGAGGGAATTAGCAATTGTTTATATTGATACTACTACAATTCACTTTTATCTCAATAAATGCATAAAATTTGTCTCTATGGAAGTTAATAATTTTTTAACAATAAAATATAAATATATTATGTAATAACACAAACAAAGAGACAATAAACACATTAACATCAAATAAATTTGTAACACATAAATCCTTATAATTAAGAAAAACTCTTTGCATTGTTCAAATGGAATGGAGATCTTATTTTAGATGCTTTGGGCATGCTACCTCTAATAAAATATGATTATGTCAAATATATAACATTCTTATCAAAGGGAGACTCACTAGTATGAAACTTCTTTATGAGTGACTACACTACTTTTAAGGGAAAATTAATAATTAGTCAATGTTAGTAGATAAATGAGGAATAACACTCTTTGGTACATGTAAGCCAAATTTATGGTGTAAATAGTGCCCAATAAAAAGTGTTGTCAGGTCCCTAGTTTTGATCCTCTATGTATAAATTGTAAATGCATAGTTAAAATTATGGGAGTAGAGTCATGTAAGCTTAAATAAATGACCACATGTTTTAAATGACATAAATATGTCTCGTATCACTTCTAGTGCACAGCGAAGGCCAAGGATTGAATAATGAAGGACTGCACATCTAGATGTGAAAAAATATACTTCTATGGATTGTGTGGTAGCTTTTCCTTAGTGCACTCAAATCCATCTAAATATTAATACT
>JZKD02S0429323.1:126713-137686 GCA_000966675.3 Picea glauca
CATTGATGTATGAAACTAGTAATTTTATTTATATGAAACCGAATTACATTGATAGATGCTAGAAATTATTTAAGTTTTCCTTTACAAGGCTGCAACTTAGTCAAATCACTATAATCTGAAATTCCAAAGTTTTCTCTCAATATGGAAATCCTAGACTATAACCTATACCAATGAAACATCATATATATCATCAAAATTTTCAAAAAAATAGTCTTCTTTATTCACTGAAAAATTTTAGCCAATATTCCTAAAGATATTAAGTCAGTCTTTTCATGGAGAGACATTGATCAAAGAGCTCTAGTGTAAGAAAAATAAAATTAGAACCAAAGAGCATGAATATAGTCAAAGGATTTTGCAGGAGTGTTCTCAGTTATCTTTCAGATCCCATTCTCAATGCAACTCCATCTTTAGATATCTAGTATGCTTCATATATGTTGTCCCTATAAACGTGCATAAAATAAATGTGAGAGATGGGTGATTTTAGAAGTAGAATTTCATGAAAAAGAGATTGCAGTGTGAAGTTGAAAAATTGAATTATGATTTCATCCATTGAATCATATGAAAATAGTCACCATAGATTTGGATTTGAGAAACTTCATTATCCTAAGATAGCATTAATACTAGTTCTAGTGACATAAGTTCACAAAAGTTATTTGTGTCATTATCCAAACCAGCCTTAAAAGAGATATTGTAATTCGGGGAGAGATGTAAAATTTCCTTAGCCCGCCTTTCAGGGGGGATCCTGGGGAGGCTCCATCAAAAAAATCCCATGGAAATTATTTATATATTTCACCTTTAGGGGATTGATTTGAGATACATCATTCCTTATATTGAGGAAAATTAGAGAGGAAATTTAGATTTTGTATATCACATTTCAAAGGAATGATATCCTTATATTCAAAGAGATTATATTTTGAAGTCACTAAATTCCATAGGCTATGGTTCAAAGGGAGATATTTATACCTCTTTGTCTCCTTTATAATACACTAGTTCTTGAGGACTTATTCAATGGATCTCCCCTTCCAATCATTGTTCAAACTAGTCAAGCAATATTTTTCCTTCCCATACCTTTAAAGTATAAGCATAGGTCATATTAAGGTTAGAGTTGGTCTCGCAATCATATCCATAGAGACAACACCAACCTGGTCCATCATAACTTCTTTTTTGAAGGACATCCCATGTTAGGGATTTAGTTTTTAACAATAACCACATGAATAATTTATATTTTCATAGGCATTTGAATTTTTAGAGTATCCTTGACCACCAAGATTGTTGGTTTTCATTAACGGCCTCCATAGTAAGGGCTTTATATCCCATACTAGGTCCATAATTACCTATAGGATTCAAAGAACAAATGAGGTGATATTCTTTAGCTTTTGGATTTATGAAACAACTTCTTAGATTTCAAATGTAGAACTCCCATATTTCTTCATTCTCCTCTTGGAGTCCAATATCATCCCAAGAAATCCATTGTTGCATCGTATATAAAATTATGATTCCATGAGATACTTGTCTCAAAGTATGGTAGCCATGACTTTTCAAGTCCAAAAATAGTTGGGTTGGGAGCCTATATGAACCATTGCTACTAATCTAGGGATCCAAGCCAATTTAGACTTTAATACCTCTATTAATTATCCATACAACCAATTTTCTATCAGGGGCAAGGTCATAACCATTGATTTCCATATTATTGATGTGTTATGAATATGTCTAATTGGATTTCTTACCCATTCCTCTATGGATTCATTTGTAATATATTTATATTTGATTTTCTATTCCTAGAGTCCAGAGACTTGTATCAATCTCTATAAATTCTTGGCTCCAACAGGATTTTAAAAATGGAATATGTTCTCTAGGTCCCATTCACATTGATATTTTGGAGCAACAAGTTTCTTTGAGGAGGTTAATACCATCCCTTTTTTCCCTACCTCTTTAGACTAGATGAACTTAAAACTTAATGCCTAATTTTGTATAAGACTCCTTTCAGGATCCATTCCATGGACCTCCAATAGATGGGGACGGATTCTAGTACAAATTTGAAAATAACCAATCAACCACCTCTAAAGAGCCATTGATTGCACCGTGTGTTGAGTTTCTTCCCTACCTTGGCTATTATCCACTTGTAGTCACCTCTTTGATAATTATTTTCTTTCAAATGATAACCTAAGTATTTCATTCCATCATGTGTTACCAATACCTTAAAAAGAAAGACTTGGGAGTACATAGCTTTTCCATTCTTCAAGTGGCCCTAATAAGAGTTTGTGGACTTGTCAATGTTTAGTTTCAATTCATTGATGTGTTCATTATTTATTTATTAACATATTTGACTCAATTATCTTATAGAGTTTAATATTATTATTTTTAGTGTATTTTTTTCACCTTTTACTTATCTAACTCAATTCCCTTATATTATTTATCAATTATTATTTTTTAATCACTATGTATTTTCTAGAATCTATATGTTCTTTATCAGCTTACTCTTATCTATGAAATATGATTCATTTGATTACTTTATGATCAATGGAGTGGCCACTAGAAACATTGGGACTTATAAACTCCAACACAGTTCATATCCATAGCCCTTACCATAATTATGATTAACTATGGAAAATTATGTTAGAATTTGATCGCACCTCAATTCCGGTCTATGCCTTCGACAATTATACATAAATTTCACTATTTGAACTATAATCATAAACACATTGAGATGCCTAACCATTTAGCACAACAAAAAATAAAAACTGGCAATTAGATCATACATAAGTACACAAGAATTCATTGCCCAAAATCACTTGTTCTAAAACCAAGAACCAATGGGATCTTGTACCAAGGACAATGGCCTAATTATTACAATAGAAAAATTCCAACAACACTTACAAATTTACCATGGAAAAATTCTTTGGTTTTCGTGCCCAACCCTTGTCAACTCAATTGATTGTGGCAATCCTCAACAATTGTCCAAAGGGACACTTCAATGGATTATTGTGACACACTTGTTACAACCCTCAATCTAGTGTTCTACTCCTTCACAACAACCCTTAGAGTCTTCCCTCGAAGCTGTCCCAAAAATTGATCAGCTAACTCATCCCTTCGAGGTTGTCCAAGGTATGCTTCAGGACTTTTGTACCTGCCACAAGGGTTGTTGTTATATTGGTTGTTACATCCCTCAAAATATGTCGTAACAACCCTCTAATCATCCTTTAAGTCTACCACTAGGCTGTTGTACTAACCCCATGTTCCTATTGTACCTGTACCAACCTCATGTACCTGTTGTACCAACTTATAATTGTCTCCTTCCCTTGATTTCAGCTGCCACAAAACTATCCTCAAATCAGCCTAGAGATTTTTTGGTTTTCCAGCCTACAACAACCCTCTTTTTGGTTGGAAAAACCCTCCTTCAACCTGTGGCTAACTCAAACTGGTAGGTCAAGACTCTCCTAGGTTGTGACTACCCTAAACTCAATTGACTGCCCACTTAGAACAGACCCAACACCCTGCTATTTTCCATTCCCACTAGGTTGAGCCCTCTTACATTCAACGATTGCCTTCTTTTAGCAGGTCAAGCCTCTCCTAGGCTTCGACCTTCTCTCCCTAAGATGCCAACAACCACATAGACATGTGGTTAGGATTCTCTTAAGTGTTGGCTGCTCTACTTCAAGTTTTACCTACCCACAATAATAGTAACATAAAAAAATTGAGGCTTCTCCATGGTCAGATTAAGGTAATCACAAGCTAGACTGAAATCACCAGGCTCCTCCTCACATTGTCACCATAATCATGAAATTTCACATTGACCTCTCTCCTTTATATACAAGTCTTAGGGGTAATCAATGAATCCCCTCCACAAGTCAACATCAAATTGGACTTACGTGTGGGTGTGAAGCCCCATCACAAACCCACGAATCCCATTATTAATTTCCCAAGCCCCCAACTCAAAATAAAAGGGGGTTTTCACCAAAAAAAAAGGATAATATGGTTCCAATGATGATTCCCACATGCTTGGAACCTATGCCACTAGTGGGAATGCCTCCCAATGCTACAAAATAATCAGAACTCCCTCTTAGTGAGGGAGGCATTCCATCCTCCATAATCACCAGGAAGTAGCAATGTATCCCATCCTGGGAATATATCTATCTCTTGCACTAGATCCGCTACCACAACTACTCTCCAATCGGCCTGATTGGTTTCTCCCCCTGTTATTGAGGCAAGTCATGTTATCTGGCATAATCCCTCCCTATAAGACACCCTACTCCTAGGAGCCTCCCATTCCTGAGCATCATGTATGTTCATCTCAACCCATGACACCCTCCTAACAGTCTTGGAAGATGCCTCTCTCCCATCTGGACCTGAAGGTTGGCTTCCACTGAACCACTAATTCTCTCTCTGATCCTCATGAATCCCTCTGAAGTCGGACTGCCTCTAAGCTCGAGCTTCCTCTGAATCTGATAAACCTTCCAAGATACTTGCTCCATGTCCATTGTCACTCTGCTACTCCAAGTCATGGATCGCATAGGTTGTACCCTACACCTATACATGTTTTCCTCTCTAACTCCAAGAACCACTAATGTGTCTGAGATAAATCCTTTTGGCATGATGGAACAAAGTTACATAGCCTTTCTCCTCAATTGTTGAGGGTGAGAACACACTTCTGACACCCATAACACATTTTCCACGTGCAACACATCCCCTGACTCCGTTTGGAATACCATTGTTCTAGATCCTTGTACTACATGTCTGGTCCTCATACCAAGCTCCACATACATACCCGAGTCAGACATTGTGAAGATCTCGAAAAAATCTTGTGCCCTTGTCATGTGTTGGTGGCTCCCACAGTATAAGATCCATGCAATCCTCCATGGCAAGCATCCTGCTTACCAAAGTCACGATTTTCTAATGAATTTCTACCCAAGTCCATCATCCAAGTCACAAGACTCTGCATTTCTACGCACATGCTAGAACTGAACTTGTTTCTTCTCTATGAATAGTCCAAGCTGTGGATGGACACATAGTCTAGTTCACTCTAGACCTCTACGACTCATCTCTGCAAGTGTCCTCATCCTCTTGGATCAAATACTTCATACACTTTCATGCCTTGACAATGTGCAACTCTCTGGCCCGATGAAGACTCTATCTCATCCACCTGCCATACATATGAAGCTATCTCATTCGTTCCAAAGAACCTAAGTTGTACCCATCACAACTGACTATGAAAATTCACCGGAAGTCCATTCACAGGGTTGGAAACCCACCACACAACATACTGTTGTGAATCGATTTCTCTGCCAATCCACCATAACTCCCAACCTACCACACCACTGAGTTTCAATAGTCCACAAATCCTCATCTGAACAGTCTGTTCCATGTCTCAAACCATAGACCATCTAACCTGCAGCTACCTACAAGAGTCACTATAGCTCCCTCTTAGAGCTAGCTCCTCAACACTGCTACATCTCCCTCTTATATTTGTCACCCATGTAGATAGCTCAGATCCAACTACCCTTCTCAAAACCTCAAGATCTGATACCATGTTAGAATTTGACCGCACCTCTGGTCTGGTCTATGTCTTCGACAATTATACACAAATTTCACTATTTAAATTGTAAGCATAAACACACTGAGATGCCTAACCATTTAGCACGGTGGAAAACCAAAACTATAAATTAGATCATACACAAGTACACAAGAATTCATTGCCCAAAATTATGTGTTCTTAAACCAATAACCAATAGGCTCCTATATCAGGGACAATGGACCAATTCTTACAACAGAAAAATGACAAAAACACTTACAAATTCACCATGGAAACCCTCCTTGGTTTTTGTGGCCAACCCTAGTCAACTCAATTGATTGTGGCATTCCTCAATAATTGTCCAAAGGGCCACTTAAAGGGACTACTTTAACACACTTTTTATAGCCCTCAATTTGTTGTTCTAGTCCTTCAGAACAACCCTTAGAGTTTGCCCTTAATCTTCCCTCCAAGTTGTCCCAAAAACTTAGCTAACTCATCCCTCCAAGGTTTTCCTAGGTCTTCTTCAAGACGGTTTTACCTACCACAAGGGTTGTTGTTATAAAGGTTGTTATAGCCCACATAATATACTATAACAACCCTCTAATCAACCTTTAATTTTTCCACTAGGTTGTTATACTAGCCCCTGCACCTATTGTACTTGTACCAGCTTCCTGTACATGTTATACCATCCTGAAGCTTCCTCCTTCCCTTGCTTCCAGCTGCCACAAGACTTTCCTCAAATCTTCCTAAATATTTTTTGTTGTTCCATCTTACAACGACCCTCTTTTTGGGTAGAAAAATCCTCCTTCAACCTGTGGTTGCCTCAGACTGGCAAGTCGAGCCTCTCCTAGGCTGCAACTGCCCTAAACTCAATTGTTCGCCCCTCTAGAATAGACCCAACACCTTTCTAGTGTCCATTCCCACTAGGTCGAGACCTCTTACATTCAATGGTTGCCTTTCGTAGGTCGAGCCTCTCTTAGGCTTCAGTCTGCTCTCCATAGGCTTCCAACAGCCACACAAACCTGTGGCTAGGATTCTCCTAGGTGCTAGCTGCTCTAATTCAATTTTTACCTGCCCAAAACAATAGTAACACAACATAATTGAGGCTTCTCCATGGTTGGACTGAGGTCACCACAAGCTGGATTGAAATCACCAATCTCATCCTCACATTGTCACATTGACCTATCTCCTTTATATGCAAGTCTTAGGGATCATCAAGGAAACCCCTCCACAAGTCAATATCAAATTATACTTACATGTGGGTGTGAAGCCCCATCACAAACCCATGAAACCCATCACTAATGCCTCTTGATGCTACAAAAACATCAACAAACTACATACTCAAAATGGATTGATATGTTATAAGTGTACATGAGCTTTGTATAAGGATAGTGAGTACATCTTGTCAAAAGTAGCTACTAGACAACTAGAACTAGAAATCACATAGTAATCACCACACATAATAGGGTATTACAATTCCCCCCTCACAATAGGGTTGCGACTTTAGAACCCATTCATTATCAAGCTAAAAATGATATCACTGATTTGTTTCAAATTTCAATTTAGACATTATATCTTCAATTGCATCATTTTAAGCCAACAATATCAAAGAGAATACTTTATATACTATCTCTAAGAATCAAGAGCCAATCAAGTAATGATGCAACCAATTCGAGTACAACACTAATCACTACATTCACAAATAATTTCCACATGCAAGGTAATGAAAAAAAAGGCATCAATTGATGTTATCATACTTTTTAACCTTCCACCAGATCTTCATGATAAATCCACATCTAGCTAGATGGGTGTTAACCAATCTCATCAAATATAGCTCGGTCATTTGTAATTATGTATTATTATTTATTCATTCTTTATACCCTTAAGCCACCTTAGAATTGTCATTGTAGAATTAATATCATGAAATCAACAATTATTGTCATTGACTTCAGACATCATCATCAAAATTTAAGGTTCATCATCTATTCAACATCTTAAATTTCAACACATTGTTACTAGCTTCTAAAAACATCATATTGTCAACCTAAGTCATTTCCTTTGACAAAGATTCTTGTCACTACCATTAATTTTTTGATCTTCATTGAATCAAATATCATTTAAATATTATATATTTTTTTAAATCGTACCAATATCCTTATACTTCTTACCTAGACAACAACATTATTAATGTCATTAATTACATCACTTCATCACAAAGTCATCAATGTCATCAAGACCATTATTTTAAGTGGAACCATGAACATTATCAAATCATCTTTAACATAAATCCATCATCACATCAACTACATTAATACCATTGAATCGTCACAAATCATTAAACAATATCATCACTAAATCAATTGACAATCAACCAATACCATCAAGGTCATCAACAAGTCATCATCTCCATCTTCAACTTAACACCATCGAAATAACACTACCAAAATCATTAAATCAACATCAATACCATTAGAATCCTCAATATCAACACGTCACAATCAAATATATTAATCAACAAGAAGTCAATGCTAGTATCATTACCTTAACATCAACATAGCTAATTCCATTGGATCATGATCAATATACTCATGCCATTATTGGGCATTAAATTGGAAGAACAATCATCAAATCACAACATCACACATCAATCATTGGCATCATGCACCAACCATTAAATTGCATATCAATCAACATCATCGATACTTTAAATCAATTGCACATAATTGATATTATCAACCAAAGATAAATATCAGCTATCAATGTCCTCAAGGTCATTAGTATAATTCATGTTATTAAATCATTGTCATTATCATTGAATGATCAAAATCAACATCAATCAAGAAATATCAATGAGTCGTAAAGTCATCATCAATTAGCCAAATTACCAAGATAAAAACTAGCATTAAATTGTCAACAACATCAAGCCATTAAGAACATTGATATTGTGTATTAATATCATTGAAATAATTATTGCCATCAATATAATAAAAATAAACAAATCATCAAAATCATTACTTATCCTCAAAATAAGATTTCCATCAACCAATACCATTAAGACGAGGGGTCATTAATCTTACCAAACCAATAAAAGCACATCATATGTATATCAACAATCTTTATCAATCCAACAAATTTCAATGTAAACATCATCTAATATACTAATATCACCAATTTGTGTCTAAATCAATCATTGAAAATGTGATTACCAATCTATTATACTACTAATATCATCAAATCAATACCACACTAATATGTTCATTTTACTTCTTTTAAAGGTTGTTGGCCTACTTTTTGTCCATAAAATGTTTACATATTACAAGGCTGAAAAACCGTGGCACTATTCCTACCACTGCAGTGATAGAAAAATCAATATTTTATTTATTTTGCATGCACTCCTTTGTCCCTTATTTCTTTTCTAATAGGGTTTCTATTTTATTTTTATTTTTTCATTTTATAAATAGAGAAAAAAAATATTTAGGATTTCATGGTAGTTTTGTTCATTTTAAAGATTTTTAACTTCATTTTTGTCTATCACCTAACTTTTAAAATTAATTTTATTATTTTTCTCTATAATTAAATAATATAATTTCCTTAATAAAATATGAATAAACATTTTAAAAATCCTTATTAAGTACTCTACTCATGAAATTAGGTCTAAGTTTTCTTCTCTTTTTATTAATATATGTTTATGGGTTGCCTTTTCTCATTATAAATGTAGATAAGTGTTTTTGGTTTTCAAATTTGTTGGCATTTTTTTGGGTTATTCTTGCTTGCTTTAATAGTAATTAAGGATTTTGATTGAAGTTAGATCTTTATCCTATAAATTTTGCATAAATCAATTCCCATTATCATCCATATATAGAAATGGTGCTTAATTTGGGAATAAAGTCACAATAATATCCATATATAGAAATGGTGCTTAATTTGGGAATAAAGTCACAATAATAGTATATGTTGCATTTTTGGAATCAATTAAATGCATATATTATTAACTTAGAGTTGCATTTATGGTTATTGTATTTTTGGCTTATCCTAAGAATTAAGGATGATTGAGAAAAAAATTGTTTAATGGAAATTTTTAATTTGTAGATGTTAATTTTTTTCTTGAGTTTAATTTTATCATAAAAATTATATTTACTCAAATGTCAATTTCATTATTATTATAGAGGTGATTGTCATTATAGAAATTGAAAATTAGTTTAACTATCAAACTTCATTTGCTTGTTATTGTAGAATCTACATTTGATTTAATTGTTTCTATAGGGTTTTCTATTTGAGGTAATCATCAAGTTTTAATATTAATTGTTATTGTCGAATTTGAAATTCATAATGGTCATCAAATTTAATTTTGTCATTTTAGGAAATTGTTTTAGCTTGATATTATCAAAATTTAACTATCATAGTATATAGTGATACCATTGGTATATTTTTAGAAACTCCATACTAACGATAATGTACATGCATTATGTGTGTCAAAGAGCGCAACATTCTCAAGGACATCCTTTTGTATCTATTTGAGTGAAAAGTTGACACAATCTTGGTGGCATTGTAGGGAATTTGTATATTCAAGTTTCTAAGTGAATCTTTCCAATATTCAAATCCTCCGTCATTTGGTCATAATCCATGATTTTTCGAAGGAGCCAAGGCTTATCCCATTCCAATGTAGATGCAATACAAGTGAGCCAATATAATCTCTAAATCAACATGCTAGAAAGTTTTGAAACCTTAGGCAGAGTGCATCTACATGCATTCTGTCATTTATGGATCCTAGCTTATTTACATATTGACATGTATGTTAGACCAAAGTGAACGAATTTCAATATAGAGAGGTGTAAAGATGAAATTAATGTATGTACTCTAATTTAAGTGCATTACAGTTAATTTGTTTATGATTTACACTATGCTTGATTATTGTGTCTTTATTGAATCATCTATGAAAAAACATATGTTAGGTACCAGATGTATTATAAATAGCAGAAAATAGAAATATAGCAACAATTACCAGTGGAACAACAAAATGTAGAGAACCAAAACACTAGAAATGATACCTTTATTGATATAAAGAAATGTTCACTTGCCTCTTCGAGGGGGCAACCTCCAACAGAGAAACACTCTATTACAATAATTATCAAGACAAGACTTTCTTATACCTCCTACTCTTATTTACACTGATTCTATCCTCTAAGGAACATTCTAGAGGAAGATCTTTATAGAAGTGGAAGCTTTTATTAGGTCTTATTACATTATACTTGTTCACATTATTAAATAGGCCTTATTAACTAATGTCAACCTTTATTACATGGAAAATATATTATTCTACCTATGTGAAGGGTTAGGGAGGTCATGTCCCTAACATGACCTCCCCCTTGAAGAACAACCTTGTCCTTAAGGCTTGTGATGAGGAAATTGTTGCAGAATGGTGGCAATCTCCCATGTGACATCTTCTGGAGTTATATCTTTCCAG
>JZKD02S0429323.1:137837-161301 GCA_000966675.3 Picea glauca
TATATATATGGTAAATAAATCCACTATAGAAATAATACTATGAATCCATGTTACCACCTAACAAGTTCACAATCCATAATATATCTTAAAACATATCTTAAAACTTAAGAATTACCAAGTATTGATTAATAAACTTGGTAATTCTCAAGTCATAATTATTAATATTATGATTATAAGATAATTATGTCATAATATTATAACATTTCAAAAGAAATAATTTAAGAGGTTTTAGATTATATTTTAAAGTTTCTAAAAATAACTAAACATGGTTAATGATCTAGTTTTATTGAAGTTGAATTTGGTTACCAATATTTGGTTATGATTGGTTATAAGTGATTGTAATACACTATGTTTGAATTTCAATGATATTCATTAATATTGGTTTTTTGTGGTTGAATTTAGTTCATTATGGATCACATTGGATTATACATGTTGATGAGTTACTATGCTTAATTATATGATAGTCTGATGTTGTATGTTGTATGTTAGTTATGATTAATTATAGTTAACTTCAGTAGTGTATAGTTTACATCAGATTAATGATTGTATATAGTTCACTATATCTTGATTTTGGTTTAATGTGATTGAATATGGTTTCCAATTTTTTATTTTAAGTGACTTGGGTTTCAGCTATTTGGTAATTATGTATTAAGAAGTGTTTCATATTCCATATTTTATATTTTTATTTCATGTTTCAAATTGTATATATAATTGATGTTGACACAGAGAGAAGTGAGGCATATTTTATGGGTTAGTATGAGGGAACTGTGTAACTTCTTAATGACATGACATGTGGCATAAGTACATGCACACATTTTGAGGAATGCACATGTTCCTTTTAACCTAGCTCTAATGCCCTCCAAACCAACACACAAGCATGTCATTCCATTTACCATTTAAGTAATAAAAGGAACACAAGCATTCTAGGAATGCATATGTGTTAGTTATGTTAGAGATATTACACACTCATCTAGTAATTATTTTTCCTAATTTTGTATGCACATGTGTTAATTATGTTAGAGACATAACACACTCACTTAGTAATTTTTTTTCCTAATTCTATTTGTCTAATGTTGAAGTAGATGAGAATATTTCCTCCTAAGAATATTTCCTACAAATTAGGGTGTTTTCCAAAAAAATATGGAGTCTCCTAAAAAACAGGGGCACCTCTCCTCTTCAGTTTTGACTCATTTATATTAATGGAGGAAACTCATGCATGACAACCTCAGTTTTAACACTAGCAGTTGCAATTTCACCTCGGTTTTCTCTCCAAGAGAGAATATATCACACGCATGTGGCCATGAAGGAGCATACTTTGAGAATGCATGTGTTTCTCTCACCTCCACACATGTGACTCAGTTAACTGATGTTGGCATGGAAAATTAACCAAGACAAGGTAGCAATGAAGGTGGAAAATAACTTTGGTTTCTATTAGTGACTATCTATATTTCAAATGCAGCCAACTATGGCAAATTCACTTAGCCATTGAGCTATATATTAGATGTATTATTCATTCTACCATTCAATGCAATACAATTAATTCATTCTTTTCTCTCATTCTTTCTTCTTTCTCTTTGATTCTTTTGCAAGCTTTGTCTGAATTTTCTCTAGCTAGGTTTTGTTGACTCATAAAATTGCCTATTAAGCCACTTAACCTGCAAATGATTGCAGGGCACTATTTATTTATTTTTATTATCTATGATATATAAATATTTAAATATAGGTGGGACCCCCTAGCAAAGGAAATAAATTTGAAAATCCCCTTGTTATAAAGAGTTAATGATGACAATTGATTTTACTTCAGTTTATTTGAGGCATCTTGATGCATCAATGATTATCCATTGGGGTTTCTCCAAGTTTTGGTGGTTGGAAAGGCATAGTTGTTCATCATGTTTATTAGCAACAAATAGATGGTCATCCTATGATATATATATACATGCTAATGGTTATGTTTTTGTTCACATCATCAAAAAGTTGGTGGCATATTACAAGGTTTTCATGGCATATGTGATTTGTTGTTGCAAGTGATGAGGTGGTTTTTACATTCAAAAATTGGTTTGATTATATCACAATGGTCCAACATGAAATATTTCTCTAAGTAACACAACCTTACATGTTATATTATGGCATCGATATCTCATGTACAATGTATTTTCTTAGTGAAAAGGTTGGTGACATGATGAATTTAAAATATTTAGAGTCTTTTGAACATAATACATGTGATATATTATACATTCACATAGCATGTTTCTATCATTTAGAACCTTTCCTTTGACATTTGTTTAACATATATGCATGTTGCATTGCTAGTTGGAAATAAAAGTGGTTTAATTCGAACAAAATTTGGTTGGTAAGTCTCGACCACCATGCCAATTGGCATTAAATCATTGATGATATGGATACGAGGCATGCGATATATTTCATATGTGGCATGGATGTTTAGGTTTATATTTGTGGTTGCAGCTAGTGGAAGACTGATATGGAATAAGAATTAATTTTTGGGGAACATGATCATCCATGCATTGAACTCATGGGGCGTGGGATTTTTGTTGAGACTACCACCCTCAAACATTCTGACATTTTCACTTTGATTGTTTGAGTTGGACTCTGGAAAAGTAATTATGTTCGACCCTAGACTGTGGTTGTTATGGCCCTTAAAATTGTCTTTCTCAAAGGAGAATCAAGCATTAAGGGAAGGTATGTGACTGTATCTTATACCCATCATATGCATGTCAATATTTGTGTTATTAATTTAGGAAAAGCTTTGTATGACTCTGAATGAGTGTGATGCTTTTCTCTTGGACTCGTTCTGTGGTGTTTTTTCTCTCTAGAAATGATATGTTTGCATGGATCCTTGATCCATATGGATGTCGGTGGCCTCCCACCTATTCCAACTGGTTCATTTTGGCAGTTTTCAAGTTTGGTAGTTTTTTTTCCTAGTTTTCGGGTCCCTGACTTGCAGGGCCGTTTTGAGGCCCTAAACAATGTTTTTAGGGCTCGCCATAGTCAGAAATGACCTTTGATAAATAAATAAATAAAAATGTGTAGTCCTCGAATAGACCTTTCCAACGGGATATCGTGCACCTAAAACAGAGACCGTATGAAAAAATTACGACCCCAGGAAGTTGATGTACTAACTTACCCAAACGAGGCCCACATGAATTTTGGCACTTCATCTCCTAGGGTTAGGTTTTTGGATGTCTAGGTTTTTTTACATTCCTATTATTGTAAAAAGGCCTTTAGAGCCTCATTGTAATCATCTTCTTGTGAATGAGCGCAGTTGTCACATCTCTTCTCAAAGATAAGCTACCACCATTCCAGCAAGCTTGTTTTCCACTGCATTTTACAGTTTTAGCTTATTTCCTTATTGAATAGAAAACCAGTTTTATTGTATCTTTTTTATTTTGTGTTAAACATATTTTAATAATCTGTATTCATTTCGTTCTACTCATAAAATCCAAATCAGTGGTATCATAGTGTTTTTCTCCTTGTCATCTTAATACATGTCCCCAACGAGGTAAGGGTACAAAGAATTGGGTCTCGAGCTTATTTCTCTTGAGGACAAAATCTCTAGCATGCCCAAACGACCTCTCATGGAAGGAGAAAATAAATATGATGGGACATGAGATCCTTTCAAAATGTTGCTTGAGGAATCCCTCATGCAACAGAGGAATGATATGATGGATAGTTTCACGCAAATCCTTCGACGACTACCAACAGACAATGCATCTTCCTCGAGTGAAGGAGTTGCCCCCTTCAAGGTACAAATAAAATTCGATATTCCTATATTTGAAGGTCGAATAGACGTAGATTTTGTAGACAAGTGGTTGAATCTACTAGAAGGGTATTTTTTTTTCCATAACTTTTCAAATATAGAAAAAATTACTTTTGTGCTCCTCAAAGTCGCTCCCCATGTCAAAGATTGGTGGGAAACTTTCTATGATCAAAAGGAAACAGAGGAAACCTCATTATTTACAATCGCGACCACCTGGGAATCCTTCAGGGATTTTATTAAGGAAAAATACTACCCTGTCAGAATTTATGACGACTTGTATACCAAATGGACCACACTACGGCAAGAAAGAGACCAAGCAGTGCCAGATTTCACAAATATCTTCCATACCCTATGCACCAAGTTAGGTATCAAATATTTAGAGTGACATATGGTGCTCAAGTATTGCGATGCTCTGCATAGATACATCCAAACCTAAATGGAATTTATGGACATCTCATCCTTGGGAGGGGCCTATCGATATGTTGTCAAAATCGAGCAGAAGCTCAAACAAAAGACGTGACAATTTGGGCCTGGGAACCCCTCGCAGTAAAAACCAGGAAAGGGTGGCCCCAACCTAAAGAACAAAGGACATAGAAAATATGGATAGTATCAGGACAACCAACCCAAGATGCAAGTAAAGGACACTAGAAAGATAAAGAAGGATACTAGGAAGTGGTGCGACTTCCATAAGAGCCCTTGGCATAACACTGTTGATTGTCGCTCAAAGCAGTTGTTGGTGGCTGAAGTGAAAGCCTTTGAATCAGATGTGGGTTCTGACTCTGATTCAAAACTAGAAAGGGGAAGATGGATCATTGACGTGGAACCTAGTGCCACCGTTTCTACCACCAAGCTCCAACCTGGTGAACTAGATGAGACAAAAGAAGGTGAGTGCCTTTTCCATTCGTAGATGTGGGTAAAAGTCACCCCGCTGCACTTCATCGTTGATAGCAGTAGCCAGAAGAACCTCATCTCAGCAAAGGTCATCAAGCGGTTTTCCCTGCCGACAACGCTACGCCCGCAACCCTTCACCATTGGATGGCTCCGCCAAGGAAGTGTTATCCACGTCATCCAACAATGTTGACCATCGTATGACATCAATCCCTTCAAAGAGGAGGTATTGTGTGATGTTGATCCTCTCGAAGTTTTTAATGTTCTTTTGGGCCAACCTTATTTATGGAAACGTCATGTTGTATATGAGTCTAGGCCTCGTAGTGTTATTATTACTTTGAACAGGAAATTGTACAAGATACCCGAGGTAGTCCCTCCTAGTGTTATTTCCTTGATCTCTACCAAGAAATGCAGGAAGTTCATCTCTCAGACCAGGAAATTTTTCTTCTTCATGATTCACTCTCAGAGTAAGCGTAAGATTGCAGCCACATCCAGGGCCTCCGTGATCGATCTCTCCACAAAACATAAGCAAGTGGATAAGGTCATGGAAAAATACTCAGATATCTTCTCCTCTCCTTTTAGGGTACCTATGCACTGCCAGTTCAAGCATCCCATCGATCTGAACCCAAGCGCACCACTACCCAATGGGTCGATCTATCGCCTCTCTTTATTAGAAAATGAGGAGATCAAGAGGAAAATCCAAGAACTACTCCATAAGGGGCACATCTGTCCTATCTCATCGCCTTGTGGGAGCCCAATCATACCGGTGCATAAGAAATACATGACCTGGTGAATCTGCATTGATTACCGAGCAATGAATAAAATCACAGTCTAGAACCAGTATCCAATTCCTTGAATCGATGACCTCCTTGATCAACTCATGGGAGCCAAATACTTCAGTAAGATTGATCTGAAGTCTAGCTACCACTAGGTCATAATAGAACAAATAGATGTATGGAAGACCTCCTTCAAGTTAAAAGAAGGTCTTTTTGAATGGTTGGTCATGCCCTTTGGTTTGACAAATGCTCCAACAAATTTTATGAGGATGATGGACAGTATCCTATGACCTTTCACCAGTACTTTTGTAGTGGTGTATCTGGATGACATCCTCATATACAACAAGAATTGGGCAGAACACTTGCAAAATATTCAGTAGGTTTTGCACACCCTGCAACAGCACAAACTATATGCAAACCTCGAAAAATGCTCCTTCAGCATGGACAATGTCCATTACTTAAGCTACATCATTGATCAGTATGGTGTGCATGTGGATCCAACCAAGATCTAGGTCATCCATGACTGGATAGCCCCAACCACACTCATTGAGCTTTGGAGCTTCTTGGGCCTCACCAATTTCTATCGCAGGTTCGTGTTGGGATTCTCTCATATCGCATGGACCCTCAACCAAGTAACCAGGGGTGGCGATAAGGAAAAATTTGTTTGGGTCATGTCCCAACAATAAGGCTTCGATGATTGAAGTAGAGTTTTTTCTCATCCCTAGTAATTTCATTATCGTACGTGCATCATCCCTTTGAGATTGATACATATGCTTCAGACTATGTTGTGGGCATCATTCTCACTCAACACAGACACCCCGTGGCATATCATAGTGAGACACTATCAAATGTTGTCTGTAAGTACCCTACTTACAAAAAAGAAATGTACTCCATTGTGAAATCCTACCACCAGTGGAGACATTACATTATGGGGAAGGAGACAGACATCCACACTGATCACAAGCCACTATAGTTCATGCAGACCCAAGTTTAATTGGAGAATGACCACCATTAGAAGCGGTCCACATACTTACAACAGTTCCACCTCAACATCAAGTATAAAACAGAAAGTACCAATCGAGTTGTTGATTGCCTCAGCCAACCTCTAGTCACGACACTCACCACGGTGCTAGACTCTTGCGGCCATGAGACCTCTGGATGGCCCCACCTCTATAAGACAAACCCCGACTTCTCCACCACCTACCAAATTTTTGGAGAAAACTCAGTGATCACTAATTTCCATCTTCAAGACGGTTTGTTTTGTCATCTGGTCCATCTCTGTGTTCCATCAAGTGAGCACACGAAGTTGATTTGGGATTCTCACTATAGTCAGGTGGCAGGACACTTTGGTGTAAAATAGACAGTGGCGGTGTTGTAGAAACATTTCTACTGGCCAAAACTTCAACATGATGTCAGCAAGTATATCAGGTTTTGCACTGCCTGCGCCAACTGACCACTAAGAAACAGGGCTTGTACACACCTCTTCCTACTCCTAAAAAGCTATGGGAATCCATCTCAATGGACTACATTTCAGGCCTCTCGTCCACCAAGAGGGGCAATGAATATTTTTTTGTGGTTTTTTATCGCTTTTCCAAGATGGTGATTCTGGCCGCCTGCAAGAAGAACATCACCGTAGAGGCCACTGCCAAGATCTTCTTTGAACATGCCTGGGTACACTTTGGGATCCCAAAAACCATTGTCTCAGATCAGGAAAGTCGGTTCCTCAGCACATTCTAGTCGAGCCTTTAGTCACTGTAGGATACCAAGCTCACCAAATCCACTGCCTTCCACCCCCAGACAGATGGCCAAACTGAGGTCGTCAATCGGATGATCATACATATCCTACGCATGTACAATTCTAAGAACCCCCACATATGGGATGAGAGTCTTCCCTATGTCCAACATAGATACAACTGAGCCCTGCATAGCTCAACTAGCCACAACCCCTTTCAAGTGGGGTTGGGATTCTAACCATTGGGCCCCATGGATGCTGCACTAGCCCTAGTGACCACCTTGGCCGACTCATCCCCTACTCCCCTAGAAGTTGACAAAGCCACCCAGTTCATTGAGCGGATCTAGCACATCCGCCAACAGGTTCATGATATTTTACAGAAGTCTAATGCCAAGTACAAGCAACATCATGATCAACATCGGGTGCCACATAAGTTTCAAGTGGGTGACAAAGTTTGGTTACACTTGCAGAAAGAATGCCTTACAGAGCCCCGTCATAAGCTTCTCCCACTCTGGTATGGGTCATACACCATCACCAAGGTTTTGGGTGACAATGTGTTTGCGTTCAACATTCCCCCTTTTCTTGGCCTACACCCAGTATTCAACGTGGCTCTCCTTCGGCCATATTTCCCACCATTAGTAGACACCTCAGAGATAATAGAGAAGTTGATGCCAACATAACCCAACCTTGACTACATGCAATAGGAATCCTGTGATAATATTGTGGACACACAGATCAAGGGCACCTGACAATAAAGGATCTAGCTTTATCGAGTTGTCAAAGTAGGGCAGCTCCTACTCCAAGGCAAGTGGCTCACCCGTGGCCAAATTCAACAAAAATTTCATCATCTAATGGGGGAACTCAATGCAAAGGAGACCATTGTTTCCTAAGGGGGGAGGATTGATCCAGATCGATTTTGGTGGCCTCCCACCTATTCTATCTAGTTCATTTTGGAATTTTTCGAGTTTGGTAGTTTGTTTTCCTAGTTTTCAGGTCCCTGACTTGCGGGATTGTTTTGAGGCCCTAAAAAACGTTTTTAGGGTTCGCCATAGTTGAAAATGAACTTCTATAGATAGCAACAAAATGTGTATTCCTTGGATATAACTTTCCAACGGGCTATTGTGCGCCTAAAACAGAGATCGTATGCAAAAGTTATGACCTCGGGAAGTTGATGTACTAACTTACCCAAACAGGGCCCACACGACTTTTGGCGCTTCATCTACTAAGGTTAGGTGTTTGGATGTCTAGGGTTTTTGACATTCCTGTTTATTGTAAAAAGGCCTTCAGAACCTCATTGTAATCATATTCTTGTGAATGAGCACAACTATCACATCTCTTCTCAGATATAAGCTGCCACCATTCTAGCAAGCTTGTTTTCCGCTGCATTTTATAGTTTCAGCTATTTCCTTATTGAATAGAAAACTAGTTTTATTGTATCTATGTTATTTTGTGTTAAGAATATTTTAATAATCTGTATTCATTTCATTCTTCTCATAAAATCCGGATCAATCCTATTTTTAAATTCATTGGTTCATTTCTATCTGAAAGGAAAATTTATGTGAAATTTGGCTATGTATCAAACTGGGATTTAAAGTTGGGCTTCAGGGTTTTCTCCCTCCACACATTTTCATTTTTATTGTGGCTTTCCTGAAACTTTGTCAGCTATTGAAACAATTCGAGTGTCCTTCTAAATGTCTCCTCATTATCATTTACTCTTCCTGGATAAGTTTCCACTTCCCAATAATGATTCCTCTCATCGCAGTTATGCATGATGTTTTGTGTTTGAAAGAAGCATGTATCATATGGAGGTAGCCTTTGTTTGGAACCAGGGTTTGTGGGTTTCTTGAACCTTTTTCTGAGTTTCTACCTTACATTTTTCTTTCCTATAAATGTCGTCACAGACAAAAAATAACTCATTTTCAAAACAATAAAGTGTATTCGGTCCAGTTTCAAAAACACGTTCAAAAAACTTATTTCATGGCTCTATTGGATAGATGACAAATTACTAAGGGGTTGAGATAATTTTTTATGCTAAACTTTAAGGTTTTGTATCTCTACATATTGAAGAATATGTTTCAAATTGATAAATGGGTTTTGTATCTCTTCAGCTAACAACCCTAACACTCTTTTAACTCATTGCTAATCTTTCTATTATATAAAAAGAGCATAACTTGGTTTTGGTTTCTAGTCACTGTTGGATTGGAAAGAAAATATGATTCAACTATTTTTGTTTAATGGATATAGATAGTTATCTTTGAAGTGATTAGCATCTTGAATTCTTGAGAATGTTTGTTCTCTTTACAAAAGCAATTGTTTGAAAAATGGTTCACGTTGTCATATCATTCTTGAGAAATAAATCTTTCAATTTCGAACCCAAAATTTTGAAGGAATAAACTATAGTATAATGATTGTTTTATGATGATATTTTGGTTTCTAATCTTCTTGAAGTTAAAGAGACACGTTACCTATTATAAAAGTTCCCAAACCACTTTCAAGTGAATATTTTTTTAATGATGATATAAGTTAAATGGATTTGTTGGTTGTTCATATGTTGAGTTCTATGGACAAACACATTTTTGTTTAAATGAACTTAGCTTGGTTGATAACATTTCATTGTTTTCACAAATACAGTCTGTAATAAAAAATTACTAATGGAAGAAGGGTTTGAATAAGGTGGCATATGTCTGCAAATGTTGGTATGGTTGTTTATGGCTTTGAGTATTAAAATATGAATGAGGTTGATTTTGAAGATTTTATAATATTTTGTTTTGACTGTGTTATCACATGTTTCTGCAGGAAGGATGTTTTTCCATCGGTTTTGGCCCCTAGGTGACCAAAGGAAAAGAAAGGGGCTAAAAACCCACTAAATGGTGCTTATCCTAAGTCTGTCAGGGTCGATGTGATCGTTTGGTGCGTTGTGCTAAGAGGCACGTAGATCTAGGTGGCTGAGATCCACGCACTCTAGATCGACAGTCGTTGATCGTATCAGGGCCCCAACATGCGCGGACGCTAAATTTTGCAGGGTGGTCCATGAATGAAACCATGGTTTTGCGGAGGTGCTACGTGTCAACCAGAGACCCACATCAGGCCCAAAAGCGGGGAAGAGTAAAACCACTTTTTGCAACCCCGATATGCACATGTGCATATAATTCCCTATCCCAGGTCAACAAATGGTCGCTCCCCTATCACTTTCTCTCCCTCACACCTGTCCTCCACTCACCGTCCCACTAGTACCTGTCCCCTTCTCATCTCTTTCCACCTGTGCCACCTCGCTCCACATCACCTCCATCCCATTACACCTCATCTCTCACTTGTGTGGTCCCATGCTATCCTCAGTCTCCTCTTCTCATTCACGACTATCCACCTGGCCCTCTCCCGTCTGCTATTCTATTCTGAGCGTGCGTCAATCATATCGTCAGTAGCCATGTCCACTGTCAGATCTCCCCGGAGGCATCTAATCAAAATCCAAATGGCAGAATGTTGAGGCTGCCACGTCCTATAGGTGTAGAGTTGACTTGGGCCTCCCCGATCCTGATGAAGCAGTTATTGAGGTTGGTTGGTGGTGGTTGAACATCGTTTTTGCCATAAATAGAAATCCCTAGAAATCAATTAGTCAGTTCATCAACATGTTCGTTCTGAAGCTTGTTTGCGTATGATCGAAGTTCACTTCTGGACAGAAACTGCATGTGCAGTTTGTCGGAAAGCATGCAGACGTAATGCCTTCAATGCAGCTACTCGAGCATGTTTCTGTGGTTTTTTCTCTGAGTATATAGGAGTCTTCCTCATATTTTGTAAAGGGTCGATGGTAGAGAAAAGCTCCCGTATTGTAAAGTTTTAATGAACATTTTGGTTTTCTGATTATGTATATGCATTTGAGACTTCTTGTTTAGTGACAGTTAATCCCAAAAATAATATCTAATATCTTGCACTGCGGAAGCCCCTCTATGCTTAGACAGTCATCTTTCTTAATCCCTCTTGTTTCCCTCTGATGCTGAAACAATTCATGATTGACTGATTAACTTGGATTATTGTGACTGCATTATGATGAAAGTTTGATTATAGTGTTTTTATATTTCCTTTTAGTTTCTTTGAGATTTGAATTCGAGAAGTTCTTGCATTTAAATTGTTCCTCCTTGGGTTGCTGAAAGACCTGATGTCCTTGACAGACATCTACATTTTCTCACCAAATTCTTCCTTCTACTCACCCTTACTACAACTTAATGACTAAAGTTAAACCAAGACCTCACCTGCTTGTGCATATCGGTCTAGTTTTCTGAGTTAAGACGATATTTTCTTGAGACTGCACTCATTTGACCCTTTTATAACCAACCTGTGACATAAAACTCTAATGGGTATCAGGCTTTCCTTTCCTGCAATCTGAAGGGCAACTTCTGGTGCTAACATTTGTGGCACCGTTGTCAGGGACAAAATTGAATATTTTCCCTGGGATTGAACAACAAAGCTTACTAGTTTTGAAGGTGCATCAGAAATTAGTACAATAAATATTGAAACTGTGTACCTGACGACTCCACTGTGGTGATTCCATCGATGCGAATCCACTGGCGACTCCACTATTTAAACTATAGCTTCTAGAGGCAGACACACGAGGTCCACTCCATAGTTGCCTTTAGCTACACCTGAAGCTGACCCAGAAAAAATTGTTAGAAAGGGGAAGGCCCTTCGAGAAAGTACTTCCACTGTTGAACCAGGTATTTCTAATGATTTTTACTATCCTCCTTTAGAAACTCTGATATTTTCTTCTCATTTTCCTATCATACCGTCTGTTGGAGTTTCTGGAATTTTAAATTTTGGGAGTGTTCCTGTTGAATTTTCCCCTCGTGGTCTGAGATTGGAGGGAGAAATCCTTGTCACTCTTCTCTCCCCTAAAATTTTACCTTGTTCTAGACCCCAGACCTCGGGATATTTTCCCACTCCAAGTTTTATTACTCCTCCTCCTATTAGAGTTACAAATTTTGCAAAAAGGGAAACCTATTTTCCCTCAAGCCCTATAGCCTTTTCTCCAAATCCTTTGTTGTTTCCCTTTCCTCCTAGAAGCTCAGTTCTAGTCTCCTTAGTTTGAACCCCTTCCCCTCCTATTTTGCCTCCACCTATTATCCCTAGGTGCTAACCCCCCTAGAAATAGAATGGACGCCATAGTAGTTGCCCGATATGCTCCTCTCAT
Source organism: Picea glauca (assembly GCA_000966675.3). Classification (NCBI taxonomy): domain Eukaryota; kingdom Viridiplantae; phylum Streptophyta; class Pinopsida; order Pinales; family Pinaceae; genus Picea; species Picea glauca. The sequence goes on from JZKD02S0429323.1 coordinate 150,191, forward strand.
TCTTCCTTAGCCTCTTAATGCTCTACCAGCTGGTGGCTACCTTAAGAAGCTTCCTAAGTTCACAGGAGAGGGATATATAGCTGCATAGGATCACCTTGCAGCTTTCTATAGTTATGCTGATAACTATGTCATAGTAGACAAATATGTGTGGATGAGGATTTTTGTCCATAGTCTTGACAGAGAAGCCAGAAAGCGGTTCAGAGCCCTGGCTCCTAGATCCATCACTAGAATTGAGGCTCTAGATGATGTCTTCTTGAGACAATGGGGGGATTAAAAGGACTTCATCTATTATATCACAGAGTTCAAGTCCCTAAAGAGAAAAGAGGGAGAGTTTATCTCTAACTTCTCCAAAAGATTCAACAAAATGTATAATAAATTCCCCGTTGAGATAAAGCCTACAGAGGCCTCCGCAAAAATTACCTATGCCAGTGCCTTTGACCTTGATTTTTGCCTCTTGTTAAGAGAGAGAAGAGCTACCTCCTTGGCTCATATGAAAGATGCAACCATGGAAGTAGAATATAACATATTGGCAGTTGACCCACTCAGGAATAAGGTTGATAGAGACAGAGGAAGGGGAAGATCTAAAGCCTCAACCTCCAGTTCTTCTTCCCTCTCTCCTCAAATGGATGAAGTAACCAAGTTAATGAAATCACTTTCATCTAGAATGGAAAGTTTGGAATTGGAGGGAAAGAAGACATACAAAAATCCTCAAAATGTTGATAACAGAGACAATTTCAGGAGGTCGAGTAACAATGCTCCTCAGATTATGCAAAGAGAGCCTCAGAACAGAGACAGGGATGATTGAAAAATCCAAACCCCTCTTCAGAACAACCTTGTCGTAGATGATGGTGGAGAGGAAGAGGACCTTGACCCAAAAATCCACTGTCTTGAAGACGCATCTCCTTCTCCTCATTCAACTCAATCAACATACGAGGAGTCTCTCATGGAAATTCAGTTAAATGAGATGAGTAGGGGGGATAAGGCCAACGACAGCCCAAATAGATACAACCTCAGGTCCAAGAAGAAATATGGGAAGTCCGACATCCCTAATCAACCTCCCAGAGCAAACAAGCTTGCCAAATATGCAGCAAGTAGCAAGGAAAAGAGAACACAAAATTCCTAACCAGAAGCCAAATGTTCTATCCCAGAGGTAAAATAAATTCTGAAGCCCCCCTCCTATTTTAAATTTGAGCATGAAATTCAGAAGATTAGGATCCTGGTACCCCTTTCAGATCTGGTCAAGCATGAAGACTTTTATAGATCCCTATCTAAATTGTTGTTGCCTGAACCTATGTATCATCCCTCAGACTTGATCGATTTGCAAGATGAGAAACCATCAGTCATCTTAGGTCCCATGGTAGAAGATAGATACGATTCATCCCCTCCCTTCTACACATCACTGAACATGCATGACAAGGTAGTGCATAATTTTCTGATGGATTTAGGGGCCTCTCATAATGTCATGCCCAAAACTATTATGGAAGAACTGGGACTAGAAATCACAAAGGCTTATCATGACCTATATTCCTTTGACTCTAGGAAAGTGCAATGCCTTGGGGTCATCAAAGATCTAGTTGTGACCTTGTTCCAATTGCCCATGAAAAGTATGGTCATGGATATCATGGTGGTTGATTTTCCTCCCAAGTTTAGCATGTTATTGTCAAGATATTGGATAAAAAGACTTGGAGGAACATTGCAGATGGACCTCACATATGCTACTATTCCTGTGTTTGGGGGAGAACATAGAAGACTGCACAAAGAATCTTAGTTGTCCTATATTATTAGTGATGAAGCTGACCCCACCAACCATCCTATCTTCTCACTTGACATTGATTTGGGATCCAACTTATTGCAGCTCATCGATGCCCCTGAACCCCCTCTTGAAATTAGAAAGAAGTCCCTTACTCTCTGCGAAGATTCTCCTCTAATTACCACTATTTAGAAAATGTTCTTTGATGGAGCCTCTTCTAGAGAAGGTGTTGGGGCTGGAGTAGTTTTTGTGCCACCTTGTCAAGAAGCCATATCTCTGTCCTACAAGTTAGAATTTGAAGCTACAAATAATGTAGCAGAGTATGAAACTCTTGTTCTAGGTTTGAGGGTTGCAAAGGACATGGGAATTGAGGATGTATCAGTGTTTGGGGATGTTGAGTTGATTGTCGAGAAGATCATAAATTCTTACCAGGCCAAACATCCTCGGCTCAGAAGTTACATAAATGAAGTGTGGGATATGATTGACATATTTTTCTTGGCTTTCAACATTTCATTTGTTCCCAGAGAAGAAAATGTCATGACCAATTCTCTGGTTGTCTCAGCAAGCCAGTTCAGGATCCCACTACCACCTAAGTTTAGGTATGATGTTGAGATTAGATATAGGCCCTCTGTACCTGATAATATCAAGCATTGGAAGGTGTTCGAGGATGATCTTGAAATCATAAGATTTATTGAGTCAGTTGATGATTTCTCTGCATTACACATTGATCAGGATCATGATTCTGAGGGTGACCCTCCCCCTGAAGTATTTTTGAATAAAATTTTTAATCACCATATTTTTCAGGTGCTTAGCAATCACATTCCAAAGGGACTAGTTCCTTTAGAAATATTGTTCGATGGGAACAATGTGACAATAAAGGATAAGGTTTCAAATGAGGATACTGATGTAGCTGAGTGTAATGTTGGCATGGAGAAGAATCCAAAGTTTGTCAATATGTCAAGCAACTTGTTAAGGGAGTAGAGGGCCAAGTATGTTGAGTTATTAAAAGAATTCACTGATGTGTTTTCCTAGACCTATGAAGACCTCAAAATGTATGACACCAGTGTTATTGAGCATAAGATCCCATTGAAGGAGGAGGCCAAACCGTTTAGGCAGAAATTAAGAAAAATAAATCCTATGCAGCTACATATTATGGAGAAGGAGGTAAAGAAGTTGTTGGATGCCCAAACCATTGTCCCTCTGAGATATTCCGAATGGGTGGCCAACTTGGTCCCAGTAAGAAAGAAAAATGGAGAAATCAGACTCTGTGTCGATTTCAGGAACCTGAATAGAAGCTCCAAGAAGGACAATTACCCTTTGCCAAAGATGGAACACATATTGTAAAGGTTGACAGGCGCATATAGAATTTCCATGATTGATGGATTTTCTGGCTACAACCAGATCTCTGTCCTTCCTGAAGATAAAGAAAATACAACTTTCACCACTCCTTGGGGCACATTCATGTATGTCAAAATTCCGTTTGGATTGATGAACGCATGAGCAACCTTTCAGCGAGCCATGGACATCGCCTTCATTGGATAAAGACATAAATTCGTGGTCATTTATCTAGATGACATAACAATCTTCTCCAAATATGATAAAGAACATTGTCAACATCTGAGGAAAGTCTTCTCGAAATGCAGAAGGTTTGATCTCTCCCTAAATCCCAAGAATTCTTTAGTTGCCATGCAGGAAGAAATTTTTTTGGGGCACATAGTATCAACTGAGGGAGTCAGGATTGATCCCAACAGTCCAAACCTTGTCACTCCCAAGGTCCAGGAAAGAGGTTTAGTCTTTCTTGGGGAAAGTTAATGTTCTGAGAAGGTTTGTTTCCAATTTTGTTGAATTGGTGAAGCACATCACAGCCATGCTTAGGAAGGGGAACGAAGTAAAGTGGACTCCTGAGCCCAGAGAATCCTTCAACCAAATCAAAAGGGCATTAACTGAGGCACATGTTATGTTCAGTCCTGATTAATCCAAGGATTTTCTGATTTTTTCCTATGCCTCATTTGATACAGTGTCAGTTGTTTAACTGCAGAAAAATGATGCAGGGTTGGAGTAGCCTATTTCCTTTTTTAGTAGAACGCTAAGAGATGCAGAGATCAGATATGAAATCATGGAGAAGCAAGCCTATGCCTTGGTAAAATCCCTCAAATCTTCCAGAGTCTATGTTTTTCATTCGAAAATCATCGCATATATTCCTTCAACTTCTGTGAAGGACATTCTCATTCAATATGAAATAGATGGGAGAAGGAGCAAGTAGATTGCCAAAATCCTTGAATTTGATCTGGAAATAAAACCAACCAAGCAATTTAAAGGCCAAGGTTTAGCCAAGTTTTTAGCTGAATCTAACTGTAAATATTTGGGGGTTAACTTCATCAACACTTGCTCAGAAGATCAGCACGCTAAGTTGTCTGACAGAATTTCTCAGGACAACCCTTCATTAGCAGAATGCGCCTGGTATAAAGACATTATATATTTCCTGTAGGAGTTAAGGCTACTTGATGGTATGGGAAAAAGCAAGGCAAGAGATTTAAAGCTCAAAGCAATAAGATATTTCCTTATTGACCAGGTGTGTTCTTGATATGTCTAGACCCACAGGAGGCCCAAAGTATTATGTTTGATTTTCATGACAACCTGTGTGGAGGACATCACTTTTGGAGGACCACGGCTTATAAAATCCTTAGGGCTAGGTACTTCTATCCTACTCTATTCACCAATGTTTGCACAAAGATCATAGCTTGTATCAAATGTCAAAAATTCTCAGGAAAGCAGCAGCTCAAGTCCTTTCCATTGAAGGATGTGGCAGCTCCAGGACCCTTTCAGTAGTGGGGCCTGGACTTTATTAGGGAAATTCATCCTGCATAAAGTGCTCATCACAAGTGGATCTTAACTGCCACAGAGTATTTCACCAAATGGATAGAAGCCATCCCCATAAGGAATGCTTATCATAAATTGATCATTGGTTTCCTGGAGGATATTATAGTAAGATTTGGTTGTCCAAGCAGGATTGTCACTGACAATGTTGCATCCTTCAAGTCTGAGCCATTAATCAAATTTTGTGAGTAGTTCGAAATTTCATTGATCCAATCTACCCCCTACTACCCCCAAGGAAATGGACTGGCAGAGTCCTCTATCAAAATCCTGATAAAGATCATCAAAATACTACTAGAGGACAACAAGAAGCATGGGATTCAAAGCTGAAGTTTTCTTTGTGGGGTTACAAAGTGACAATAAAGAGGTCCCTAGGCATCTCTCCTTTCCAACTCATATATGGGACTAAAGAAATTTTTCCTTCTCACCTTTCCCTGCCTGTAGTGAAATTATTTCAATACATCCATGAAGAACCTGACGATATGATCAGAAGAATTCATAAACTGGTAGAAGTCCAGTAGACTAGAGAACAGGTGAGGGCCAAAGTGCATGAACATCAGCAAAAAATCAAACAAGCCTTCGACATGAATGTCAAAAAGGAAGAGTTTCAGTTGGTATATTTAGTACTGAAATGGGGTGCGCCCAGACAAGACAAGGGTAAACATGGAAAATTTGAATCCCTTTGGATCGGTCCCTTCAATATTTCTGAAGAATTTCCTAACAACACTTATAGGTTGCAAAATTTGGAGGGAGATGAAGATTTTGGTGGACCTGTAAACAGGCACTTTCTGAAAAAAAAATTGTTTGAGCCATGAATGGTTCTTCCATATCATTATAAATATCAATTTTATTTCTAATTTTGCGATTGACTCCACAACCCAATAGACGATGATTGGAGTTGCAAAGGAGATCTTAGAGCCTCGCAAGGAGGACTCTATCCCCCATGGAGCCTAATGTTATCACATGTTTCTGCAGGGAGGATTTTTTTCCCTTGGTTTTGGCCCCTAGGTGACCAAAGGCAAAGAAAGGGGCTAAAAACCAAGTAAATGGCGTTTATCCTAAGTCTGTCGGGGTCAATGTGATCATTTGGCACATTGTGCTAAGAGATGCATAGATCTGGGCGGCTGAGATATGTGCGCTCCAGATCGACGATCATTGATCGTATCGAGGCCCCAACATGCACGGATGCTAAATTTTGTAGGTCGGGTCATGAATGAAACCATGGTTTTGCGAAGGTGCTACATGTCATCCAGAGACCCACATCGGGCCCAAAAGCGAGGAAGAGTAAAACCACTTTTTGCAGCACCAATATGTGCATGTGGATATAATTCCCTATCTCGGGTCGACAAATGGTCACTCCCCTATCACTTTCTCTCCCTCACACCTATCCTCCACCCACTATCCCGCCAGTACATGTCCCCTTCTCATATCCCGCCACCTGTGCCACCTCGCTCCACATCACCTCCATCCCATTACACCTCAGCTCTTGCTTGTGTGGCCCCATGCTATCCTCAGTCTCCTCTTCTCATTCATGGCTATCCACCTGGCCCTCTCCCGTCCATTATTCTATGTCGAACGCACACCAATCATATTCTCAGCAGCCATGTCCATTGTCAGATCTCCCCGCAAGCATCCGACCTAGATCCAGACGACAAAATGTTGAGGCTACCACGTCCTACAAGTGCAGAGTTAACTTGGGCCTCCCCGATCCCGATGAAGCAGTTATTAAGGTTGGTTGGTGGTGGTTGAATATCATTTCCGCCATAAATGGAAAGCCCGAGAAAGGACTATCAGTTATTTGGTTCATCAACAGATCCATTTTGAAGCTCGTTTGTGTATGATCGAAGTTCACGTCTGGTCAAAGACTGCATGCACAGTCTGTCAGGAAGAATGCAGACGTAATGCCTTCAATGAAGCTACTTGAGCACGTTTATGTGGTTTTGGCTCTGAGTACATAGGATTCTTCCTTATATTTTGTAAAGGGTCAATGGTAGAGAAAATCTCCCATATTGTAAAGTTTTAATGAACATTCTAGTTCTCTGGTTATGTATATGCATTTGAGACTTCTTGTTTAGTGACAGTCAGCTTTCTTACTCCCTCTTGTCTCCCTCTAATGTTGAAAGAGTTCATGATTGACTGATTCACTTGGATTATTGTGACTGCATTATGATGAAATTTTGATTATAGTGTTGTTATAATTCCTTTCAGTTTCTTTGAGATTTGAATTCGATAATTTCTTGCATTTAAATTATACCTCCTTGGGCTGCTGAAATACCTGATGTCCTCGGCAGACCTTTACAATTTATCACCAAATTATTCCTTCTACTCACTTTTACTACAACTTAATGATTGAAGTTAAACCAGGACCTCACTTACTTGTGCATATCAGTCCATTTTTCCAAGTTAAGATGATATTTTCTTGAGACTGCGCCCATTTAACCCTTTTATAACCAACCTGTGACATGAAACTCTGATGGGTATCGGGCTTGCCTTTCTTGCAATCTGAAGGGCGATTTTTGGTGCTAACAGAATACACAAGATCGATTCCCTCATACTATCAGTTTCCATAAATTATTCCTTCATTCTCATTTCCATATATCATTTCAAATGGTCATTTATTTTTCCTCTTGTGGTATGAAATTAGAATTTTCCTCTGTCATATTGATATCAATATTGAAAGAAAGAGTATATTTTGATATGATCATGGACATATTACGAAGAATTGTGTTACATGTTGGTTATATTTCACGAATTCAGTTTTAATTTGCTCAGGGCCAATTCCTCCATATTTTCATTTTTCATAAGTTGTTCCTAGCTCCCAAATTCCATTTCTATTTTGATTCAAAATTTCCCCCGTGGTGTATGATTTTTATTTTTTTTTAAATAAAAAAGGGGGAGGGGAGCCTGCTATATTATATTATCAAAAAAACTGTAACAAGATATACAGATTCAAGAGTCTGAGTCACCCAAAATGCTGCCGGAAACTGGAAACCAGCATAGGTGCATAGCAAAAAACAGTTGTAAACTAGTGGCACCTGTCCTGCCCAGAGGAAACCAGGACAGGTGCCTAAAGTCTAAAAGAGCATAAAATAGTAGCATAAAAAATAAAGAGCCAGAGAACATAAATAACCTAGGTATCCGGTGACCTGTCGCCATCATCTGTCTTCCACGTGGACCCAGCCGGGATGGCAAAAGACTGCATGCAGAGGGGGCACTTTCGCTGAGCTGGAGCACCAGAGTAAGCATCGAGGAGCATGTATAGGCGTTGGCCCATGAGGAGGGCACGATGCTCCAGGTCAGACATGTGGCCTCGGAGCTCGAATACCAGGGACAGGTGCTCCTCACGGAGGAGAAAGCCATGCAGATCACCACCCTCGTCGTCGAGCGTCCTTCTCTTCGTACCATCCTTCGCTTCCTTTCCCATCAGGAAAATTTTATCCACATCCAACGCCGTTTCAAGGTCCTGCCAGGGAACCTCTTCCATAATGCAACCAGGAAAATCGGCCTCCAAACCCGAATTGGGTTTGCTTTCCTCTCTGCCAGACCTCACTGTGTCGCAGGGCGCCTCCATTGTCGTCAGGTCCTCCAAATTCGGGTCCTCCTCTACAATACAAGCCGGGTACAATTCCTCAGTGTCATCCTCCATCTTAACGGTGTCTACACTGCTGCAGCCAGCTTCCTTTTCAGCAATGGTGGAGAGCAGAGCCTTTTTCTCTACTCGAGCCTTCTTTCTAAGTAGTGAAGTAGCCATGACCAGAGCACGTTCGAAATGCTCTTTACGTCGCCGCTGCGCCTTGTGGGCGTTCCAGGCAGAGCCATGGCGAGGCGTTCCTCGTTTCCTAGTCATATCCTGGGGGTGAGTGAGATTGCAGAGCGCTCACTGAGAAAAACACGAAGGTCAGGATGAGGGCGGAAGCCAATTTAGAGCACAAGCAGGAGGGTCCGTGCCAATGCTCCATGAAAGGATGGTGAACCAGGGCACAAGGAGCGCGAAACTACACCAGAGCCTCCAAACGAGGAGCAGAGCCAAGGCTGGAGAAAAAGAAAGCGAATAACCAGACTTCGAGAACCCATAACCGCCTTTAACCTCAAACCTGTTGAGTACCCCGAGCTCGTAAATGGTCGCTCGAGGGAGGAGTCCTCCCATCGCTGATCTGCTGCTATAGTTGTCCTGCATCGTTAATGCGGGTGCAATGGTGGCGGCCATCAGCATTTAATCCCAGGCTTAGTGCTAAGCCTAATGTCACTCCTTCGCCACGTGTCACCCCATACAGGGCCCCCTGGTGTATGATTAATTACTTGAAAATAAAGGATTATTAGTGGAGGATATAGACTTGGAAATCCATGAACGAAAATATTTTCGATAGGTAATCACATTTTGTAGATGTTTAATGAAATTATTTTTGAACATGTGCCATTATCTTTCCTTACCACTATTTCATTTTTTGCACATTACAAATACCATCATATTCCTAAAATACATTGATTTTCCCATGTTCTTAAATTATAATTACTTGTGTTAGATGAATAAGTGGTTAAAGACAAAATTGATGTTTGGGTTGACCCTCCTTGTATATCCTTAGTTGCTTGCATGATTGTATGTTGTCAAACATAGCTATTTCTAAGTTATGTTATGCAAATAGTATTTGATGATTATTGGCTATTGTATGTGTTCTCTAAATTTTCATTACACTTATAGATGAGCTTCTTCAGTAGAGGAAGTGGTGGCAGAGGAAACAAGGGAAGAGGGAGAAGGCCTAGTGATTCATGGGGAAATAGAAGACTTTGTTTCTCAATCCATTTTGATGTTGATTATGAGGAATTCAATTAAATATTGCAAACTTGTTTCCTTAACTTAGTAGGAAAACAAGCCTTTCAGCCACATACTCCACCTAACATACCACCCTTCCAACATCATCATAGTATTTCTAGTATTTTGGATCAACCACATGTTTCCTTACCCCCTGAGATCCCAACCAATGATGGTTGGGATGATGTTAATCCTTCTCAAAATCAAGCTCATGGATGGCCAACAGTTTCATTACCATTAACTCCTCCTCCACCATCTAAACGGCATGCCATACATATTACATCAACAACCTCTCATGCCCATTCAACTCAACCATTAAAGAAGCTAAAATCCCACATGCAAGAACTAGATCCTACCAAAGGCAAGCATATTGCCAATTCTGTCAACTCTGATCAATCAGTAACTTCCTTGCATTTTGTTACCTCTCACTCCCATCATCCCAAGCACGGAGATAGGAATAATTATTTTGGGGACATGCATCCAGAAGCATCAGAAGCAAGAGGTAAAACACCAATGAATGAGGATTTAGAATTCGTAAAGCCAACAAAGTCACAGGGAAGTAAACAAAGAAAAAATGCCTCTCATAAGAAATATGACTTCTAATATTATTAATGTTATTTCATGGATTCATTGTTGGGACAAATATGATTATTTTTTGAGACAATGGTTTGCTTGGACAAATTGATCACCCACTATTTTTGGATATTCCTACAATAGTATTTTCTGGGCAGCTTGATGATATATTTATTTTGACATGTTTATGACAACTTTTGATTTAAACTGTAATCTGATATATTTAATTTTGATAAATATATTTGAATATTCGGGAGTCATAAGTATGTTTACAAATATTTTTATGACTTGATTGAGATATGTTCTATGTCGATGACTAAGTGAATGTTTGATGACATTAATTTATATCTATTTTTCAAGGAGGAACAAGGGGGATATGTTGGAAAATTAAATAAAAGGTCAATATGGGGTCCCACCTATTAGTTAATATTTATTTCATCCTTATCATTAATTATTATTATTACTTAATTATGAGTTGTCCCCGTTAACTAATATTAGTTAATGATTCAACTAAAAGTAGTTGAACTACTCAAACTACTTTTGAGAGAATAAAATAAGAACTCAAGGGACAAGTAAAGGAGAGAATGATAGAGAGAACAAATCTGATAAGGTTTACTCTTGCTTCCTAAGTGATATTACATTTCTAATTCATTCACTTCTAAGCTACTTAAAGGCTAAGAATTTATTATTGATAGCAGGATCCTACTGAAGGTGGCAATACGGAGAATCAATAAGTATTGATTATTGATATACTTCACCTGGTTGATCATCTATTTTTGATAGTATGTGGGTTCTTATTATATTTTTGAATTTATTTTCAATACTAATTATGAATTTTATGCAAATTCTAGATAGTGGAAATGTTAGGAACCAAATATCAATATAGCATAGAAAAACCTCAGAATAAGTACTCAACACCTTGAAAAAGAGAGAAATTCAGATAATAAGCCACTTTGAGGAGGAAACCTCCTTATGCCCACATAAATGTCCAATTACAAGATGATTCCAAATGAAAATGTCTGCTTGGTATATATAGGAGACTAGGAGGTATAATTACAACTAATGGACTAAAGCCGACATAAATAAAATAACATTACTAATGTA
>JZKD02S0429323.1:165020-206099 GCA_000966675.3 Picea glauca
TTACTATCTTCTTTTGTAAATCATTTATGTCCCTACACATTTCTTCACCTTCATCAAGAGTCCAAGTAGGATTTTCTAGAGGCTTATTTGGTGTAGAAGTTCCCTTTTTTGGTGGGATGTTGACCAAGTATCACTTTAAACCTTGATCTTGAGGTGGTTCTGCTAGACAATCTTCATTTTATTGTATCTCCAAAATTTCGGCCCTTCTGAGTATGAAATTTTATTTTTTGTAGGTCTCTGATATTTCTTCTCTGCAATGCCACAAGTCTGATAAAAATTGGATGTGACAAGTGGAATTTACAGTAACTTCCTCACAACTTGCTGATTTTTGGCCTTTCCAGGAGATCTCACTTGTATAGCATGCCCCGCACAAAATATTTGATATAAAATTCTGAAAATCGTAAAAAACTACTACGGGTTGTCCACTATCCAATGAAATAGGTCTCACTCAATTTGGATACTTAGGAATAAGTTATTATTGTTTTACCCGGGACACCTACTTGAGACTAGTCAATAGGACTAATCAGATACCCTATCTTCCACAGGTGTATATACAAATTTAAGATGACCTAGAAGCTAAAATTGTTACCACATATATATTACTAATTTCTTTGAATAACCTCTGGATTTCAGGGTTTGAAACATTACAGAACAAATTTTATAGTGAAAATTTTGTAATGACTCAATTCAGAATGATTCCAGAACCCTATCTTATAAAGGATGTATCTCCGAAAGTATAAGGCCTCGGGAACTGAAATTTTAACCCAGCATACCTTGATCCATATACTAAATATCCCCTAAGTCATTCCTTTTGAATCATTGTAGAAAACAATTTATAGTGAAAATGCCAAGGTGTCTCAGATGTAGCAGCGAAACCCCAAGACTTTGAGCTCTGAAACCATATGCTAGGAACCAAATATCAATATAGCATAGAAAAAATTCAGAATAAGTACTCAACGCCTTGAAAAAGAGATAAATTCAGATAATAAGCCTCTTCAAGGGGGCAACCTCTTTATGCCCACATAAATGTCCAATTACAAGATGATTCCAAATGAAAATGTCTCCTCGGTATATATAGGAGACTAGGAGGTATAATTACAACTAATGGACTAAAGCCAACATAAATAAAATAAAATTAGTAATGTAACATGCCCCAATTAAGGGGTAATATGCCACTATTTAGGGCTTAACAGTAAATTGTGGTCATCATTTAATCTTTGTTTCAGTCTTGATTTTTACCTAAAGACACCAATTGTCTATGTATGATGTAACATACCATCTTTGACTTCTAAGTTTCATTTTGGTCCTTATGCTTTGGTTAAGAAGAATGTTCTTGTCTATATTTCAGAATTGAATAAATAAAAATATTTGGATGGTTTTGCAGTCTCATTTCTGAGTCATTATGTATCTTTACATCAGATTTCCATTTCTATAATTGTTCTTCTTAAATATGAAATTTTATGTTACAAGCATTTTAGTTTTATTTGATATATCATATTCTTTTAAAAGATAGAATTAGTCCCAATGACATTATTTCTTGAGGATTAATTGAACTTTTTGTAAAGAGGCTATAAACACAAGGTAACAATCCCGACTATTTTATTCTAGCCAAGCAAAATTCGAAGATGTTGGTATTTGGATAATCCATTCCATTTCATCAACAAGTTTGTTGAGGAAAAGATATGAAATGATCTTACTCAAGCATTTTCATATCTTGCTTGGCTAAAGCAAGATAGAAGGGAATATCACCCTAGGGTTTATAGCCATAAAAAATGTTATCCTAATTTACAAGTATTGTTTACAAGTGCTTAGGTTGTTTTTTATAAATAAAATCTTGCTGAAAAATTCATTATTTATGTGTTTTTTCGAACATAACAGATGTTGAAATAAATATAGAGACATAAGTAAATATACCAAGTCGATAATCAAAACAGATGAGACATAAAGCAATCCTTTATTTCATTCCAATTCATCAAAGAATAGTCATCTTTACAAAATTTCTTGAAGAAGTTTTGGACCAAAGTCAAACTTAGACGTCCCCGATGAAACATACAAAAGGAATTTTGACAGAAAATAAAAAAACTAAACTTTAAAAGATGGATCAGCTTGCCACAGATTGTTTCCCACTCGACTTTGCACAATAGTCTTTGTCAGTCATGAAAACTAATTCACAAATAGAAAAGTCTACACAGACTATCAAAGATAGAACAACACCTATGAAAAACAAGTGTTTGAATGATGTAATTCAGCCTGGAATCTGGTTGTCTACAATAAGACCCTGCTATCATAAAAAATAATTAGGCTTCTAATGAATTAAGGAATGAATGAAAACTGAATTATCTCAACAAAAACTCAAGAGAAAACCTTAGTATGCTTCTCCTTCTATTCCCCTCTTGTTCCTCCCTTTTCTTTTTCCTTTAAGCAAATTGGAATTGGTTGAAGTAGTTGAACTACTTCATTAGTTAAGTTAACAAAAACTCAACCAACTTTTTTTAGTTAAGGGGGAAAAGTAATAATCATAATAAGGGTTTTTATAAATAAATAATAACTAGTAGGTGGGACCCCTTGAGACTCCCTTTAGCTTTTAACAATCAAAACACACTAGTTAATTAAACAAAACATCCCTCCTTGTGACTCCCATCATCACATTCATATTTGACAATTTATCTCAATAATAATTGAAATTATTTCCAAAATATATTACTCATATATCCAAAAAATAATGTGTTGTCCAAAATTCCAGAAGTCAACTGTTATCATCAATCTATAAATTAAAAAAGCTTAAAATCCATATTTTCCACTCTGAGATGCAATCCTTCCCTTGTTGTTTTTGTCACCTTTTGATCTCTCTGAAATTGCCTTAGGTTGTGCTAAGCCTTTAGGCCTAATCTCACTGATCACATGAGAGAAATCATCCCTCAAATGCATCCAGGAGAACACGGATTTATCAAAGCCATTGGAGGGTGAGGAAGGAGTAGCAGTGGCTTTTCCCTTGTTAGGGGCATGGTGGGCCTTAATTTTCAACCTTTTACTCGCATGGGAAGATTGAACTGGTGAGTGGACATGGGCAGATTGGACAATTTTATTAATAGGCGGGGGAGTAGGTAAGGACAAATTGGGCCATACACGATGTTGGGATATTGTCGGGTGGACAATCTCTTGTCATCCCTCATTTTCAAGAACTTTGGGCTGCAATGAGACATGAGGGGGCACAGGGATACTAGGGACCTGTGGGGCTTGGAAGGGAGGCCTTTCAGGCCTAGGTTGGACCACTCCTTGCCCAATCCAATTAAAAAACATAGCCTGAAATAACTGGCCTAACTCTTGCGAGTCAGCATCAAAGTGTATGGAGAATCTTGGCCTTCTAGGGCCCCTGTTCCAATTACCTCTTCCTCGATTACTTATGCCATGGCTACCTCGGCTGAAAAAGCTCATTCATGTATGCATAATTGATTAGCAAATAGTCTCTTCAACAACCATACATGACAACTCCTTTTAAAATATGAAATAATTTTTGGCTCAACAACATATCAGACTCATGCAATCAAATCCATACAAATTGTCTAATCATTTTCAATGAGCAGGGGGTGAGCAAAGGTTCTGGGATATGCAAGGGGTTGCATTGAGAAAAAAATGTTAAAATGAGGGGGGAAATATCATGGTTACTACTCATAGACAACAAACAATCAATTGTAATGTAAAGAACATGTCACTGTAATCCATCCAAGAAACTACGATTTCAAACTGTTACAATACATAGTTCCTCTTAACTGTAATTAAATTTTAGGAACAGGGAGTGGATAATGAATATGGGAAGGCGAGGGTATTGTAATTAGCAAAAAGTGAAATAATGGTAGGGAAAAAGAGCGGATATTGTTCATAAAATCAATTAAGTAATCCATAAAATAATTATGTATTTAATGCAAATGATCCAACATTAACCAAATAATTACAGTGATCAATCAAACAATCACTGTGTATAACTTGCTCATTGTTCACATTTGAATTTTTAACACAGTGTCATCATACTCAAAATAACATGCCCTCCAAAACAACATGTATTAGAATTATATTTCCTTTCATTTGTCCCATTATATTTAAAACAAATTTCAAATGAACACACAGTGATTTGTATTGACTATGTTCAACATCCAAACCATCAACCATTGTCATAAATTAATCCTTCAAATCAAACACATACACAAGTTATTTTAAAATCGTGCCTGATTCCACTCCTCACTTCAATTTAACAATTAAATTGCAATGAAACCATAATTTTATAGAACCCATGCCCATCTTTGATGGTGTAATCAAATGATATGATGCACGATATCCATAAACACACACAATAGACAGCCAAGTCCCAACTATCAATCTTTTCAATTGCAATGATCCTGATCAGGCAATTAAAACACACAGTAACAACAATCATCAATTCAACTTATACCATGTTGTAGGAAACCCACACAGATCAACGCATAATGAAAGAAGCATTGTTGTGACTTAATCAAACCATAAAATAATGTTGGGTTAGCAATCCCATTGCTACAACACAACAAACAATGATTGTGTGTCTATTTTCATTTCTCAAATCAACCAATTAAACACGTTGAGCTATCAATTCAATTGTCACCATAAATAATGCAGCGACTATCTACCAATAATAAAAGTCACTATCAATGTTATTAACAAAGATGATATACCATTGTCGACACTACTCCACCAACTCATAATAGTCAACGATATACCGAATTGGTTCATTATAAAAAATGGGCTTTTAATAATCACCATTGTCGACACTACTCCACCAACTCATAATAGTCAATGATATACCAAACTGGTTCATTATCAAAAATGGGCTTTGAATAATCAAGGGTGGGCTTTGAGTAATCACGGGTTCACTCTGTGGAGCCAACACAAGGAGACTGGAGTTGACCACCAACGACAGGTGAGAACCCTTTGAGACAACATGGTGGACACACAGGCCACATAACTAATAGCTTGCAAGACAGGGTGACAGCTCACTAGGTAGGAGTAGAGGCTTCTTACTGACAAGTAATAACACCGATAACACGCAGGTCATAACCCTCATGGTTTTCCCAATCAATCGAATAATGTTGGTACAAAAATAGAGACATGAAATAGAAACCAACCCTAAAGAAAGACTCTTTGAATAATAGCCATCATAACCAATTGTGCAGACCCCAAGAACATAAAACAAGCCCACAACCAGGTGAAAATGATATGCAGTGACCCAAGGTGGCTCAAAATTAAACACAACAACCCTATAACACCAAATACAACTGGGTATGTTTACCAGAACTGTGTGTAGATGGCCAGCAGGTCTCAACCGAATGAAACCCTCCAACAAAAACCCATAAGACAATAGAGAGCCTTCATGGCTTCCACCACATAGAATAGTAAATGAAATCATGACTTCAACCACCCAGTTTTCCATTTGCAGCAAATACCACACAAACAACCATTCTAGAGAAACACCAGAGTTCACATAGTTGTTAGCCTTAAGAAAAACACAGACCAATACATCACTAATCCAACATCTATTTCATAAACAGAGTGAGTACATGGGTGGCGAAAAAAAACATACCTGTAATCAAATATCCTTAAAAACATGAGCTCAGTCGAGCAGTTCTTCCCTCGCCTGAAAATCAGAGCTTAACCATAATGAACAATAATTGAACAATAGCCAAGCTAGGGTGACAGCCAGTGGGAGGGGTATGGAATGGCGTGCAGTAAATGCACATCTCTTCCATCCTCTTCCTCATTCAATTACATAGTACATGCCATCCAACCATCAATTAATCCATGCATCAAAACTAGCATCCATTACTTGCCAAGTGTGCCACCTTATTTCACATTAACCATTGCCAAACATACCATAACGAATATCAAATGTGCCTTCATATAACTCAATAACATCACATAGCTACTAACATTCACTAACCTTTCTAGTTAGGACTAACATCAACCTTTTAAAATTTCAAATGCATATAGTGTAGCATAGTATGGCATAGTTTAGTTTTTTTTCTCTTTTTCCTTAGATTTTTCATAGGTCTCTTTTCCAATGCTCTTATTTCTTTTTATAACTAACATGTGTCTTGTGCAGGTACAACATGTGACGATTCATGGTGCCAATAGCATTGTAATAACAGTTGTCATAAGCCATCATGACATGGAACTTAGAGTTTAGAGCAATGAAACCCACACATAGCATGCATTATCCATTTGCCATTATGTCGCAAATAAAACCAAGATGTCATCATCAATCAAGTAGAACCTTGTAAGAAGTGTCGAACAACAACATAAACATCAAATAAGAACCAGATCTAATCCTCCAATCTACAAGGGGGTCCCACCTACTAGTATTATATATATCATTAGCTTATAATAATAGGCTTTTAGCAATACTTTGCAGGAGAAATCCTCGTTGCGATTTTTTATCATCAACAAGGTTCTTTGTGTAGGTTTCATGGTTTCACCCAAAATTAACATTGTATCAAAGCTTGTAAAGAGAAAATTTGATTTAATTCACATGGTATCAGAGTCCAAAGGTTTCTAAGAGCAAGGCACATAGGTACGCATTTGTGGGTACATAAAATTGTAGCAATTAGAAAGAATGGAATTTTTGCAGTCAACACTTCTTACACCACATAATTATTTTGAGTGGAAGACAAAGATTTTAATTATTCTTATAAGTATAGGATTATACCAAATAACAATGGAAACAAAAGTAGAACCTTTTTTTTTCGATGAGAAAAATGATTTTCTCAATAGATAAGATATGGCTTTCGGACTTATCTGCATGTCTATTTCTCCTAAAATTCAATATCATGTTGAATCACTCTCAACTAGAAAAGAAGTATGGACAAAATTGGAGGTCATATTCGGGATAAAGGAACATTCTGAAGAATGCATGTGGGAGATTGATAAGACAAAGCCAACAGAAAATCCATTGAAAGTAAATGCATCTCAGGAGCCACATGAAGAGACTTTTGCACATCCTCTTCTTCTAGACATTCAAGATGGTGTCTCCTCTAGTTCATATTAGATTTCAGATCTGATTTTTGAATCATATTTGGAAGATCATGAGCATGTATATGATGAGCCACATCATATTCCCAAGTGGGCACAATCTATCCTACTGAAAACCAATTATCTTGTATATGATCTTGTGGACCCGAGGAGGATGAGATCCTTGTTTGAGGAGCCTTCTCATGCACTCACAATCACAGAATATTCAGTAATTCCCATGCATTACTACATGGTTCTGGCATCCTACCCTCTAGCCTATGCAGAGGATGAAGGGAGTCCATATTGGAAAACTACCATAAATGAAGTGGGTTTGGATCTTCCTCTTTCCAATAAGAGAAAGTGGATATATGTGGACTGATGCATGAGCCTGTTTCAAATTCAACTTAGTAATTGACCTCTAGAAGGTCTTAGGAATTTATGAGAGGAAGTTGGTTTCCTCATTATTATGGAAGATTGTAATTTGTTTATTTTCCTAAGTTGTAATAGTTCTAGAATAGTTCCAAGTGTGTTTGAGCACTTTTCCATGTAATGTAACATAATGGTTTGTTTTAGATAGGAAGTTGAAGGAGTTAGAAAATATAGGGTGAGCTATTTGGATTCAATCCTATTCAAGGAAACAAATAAGTTGTTATTGATAGAAGTAGAGGATTCTGTTTAGTTTTGAGGATACAGTTCGATCTCTATTATTGGAATTGATTTTCCTTTTCTTTGTATAAATCTGAATGTGAAAATGCAACAGAGTAGGAGTAATGAAGATAGAATATTGTTTATGAAAACTTGTACTATTCAAATTCTCCTATCCATTGATTGATTTTATCTCCCAACTCAATTCACTCCATGTTGTTAATTTTTTTACTCATTCTAGTTTTTTCAAGATCAATAAATTGTATGCAATAATGAAATCACAAAAGGTAAAGGTTGATGCCCAGACTCATTTTAAGAGTAAATCTAATGGAATCACAACCTTTAGAGGACTCTAAATCTAGCAAAATCGTTATCTTTGGCAATTTCCAGTTAACTAGATTGGGTGTTAACCTTCAAATAAATAAGTGTTTTATTTCCCTCGGTGGCTAATGGGACAATTAACAGAATTGCAAATTCTATCAAATGGACCGAAATTAAAAGCGAAAGTTGCATTATATATCCTGGGGCCCAGTGAGCTAGTGACTGTGTGTGTATTTTTGGATCTGGTGGTTCGATGAGCAGAGACAATCCAATGGTCTATTGGGATTGGTGGCCGGCTATCAAAGTAGTGTATTTGGAGAATTATTCCCTGGTGGCATGATAGTTCTAGTGGTCAGTTGACAGAAATGTTATACGATGGGAATTCAGTTGACAGAAGTGTCAAATGATAGATTTCATGACTATTAAAATCATCATTAATTGATGGAAATTTGTGATAAAATATATTGAATCTAATCCTGGTTGGCGTAAATTTTGGTATCAGAGTGGAAGCTAGTAAATGTTAAGTAAATTCAAGAAATGGAGTTTAAATAAAGAGGAATAGGAAGAGCGGGTCAAGGGAGACCTATCTCAAATGCAATAGTAATTAAAGAAATCAGAAATCTTCATGCATGATTGGAAGATATAGAATATTCCTAAAGAAGAGGTGTTGAACAGGAGATGTTAGTGAAAGAGAGGAGGAATATTTAGAAGAGGAATCAGAGCCTGAAAAAGAAGGTGTTGAAGAAAGATTGGTTAGGGTTGAAAAGTAAGTTCATTCTTAGAGATTATCAACTTAATATTTTTAGAAAAATGAAAAATGTGAAGTAGAGAGGTATGTCAATTAAAGAATACATTGAAGAGTATTATATATTAAATATTAGAGTTGGTCATATAGAAGAAAATAAAGAAAAAATTGCTAGATATCATAATGGACTAAGATATGAGAATCAAGATGAAATTCGAATTTTATCTCCAAGAACTATTGAGGAGGCATATTAGTTCACTCTGAAGGAAAAGGAAAATTTATCAAGGAAACAAATTCAAAGAGGAAGAGGTTGAATTCCAACAAGAGGCAAAGGAAAACAAAGTGACAGAGGAAGATTTCTAGCTCAAAAAGAGGAAGTTAGAATTTCACACCAACAAAAACGTTCATCGAGAGGTGGTGATTTTAGAGGAAGAAGAACCTATCAAAGAGGTAGGGGTTCTCTTATCAAATATTTTATATGTAATAAATTTGGGAATAGATCTTATTAGTGTTCATAAAACACTTCCACAAGTAGAGGAAGTACAAATGTTGTGCAGGTTGAGGAAGAAAGTGTGGAGTCACCTATGCATGAGAATGCACCAAAAGTTGTAAATTATTTGTTGATGAAGAAAGTATTGTTGATGTTGATAATGAGATTGGGGGTGAATTGGTATCAAGTACAATTTATCACTTTCTAAACTTTAACCTTTCAATCAAGTAAATGCATCCCAATTTACAATAAAGAGCAGAAGAAGAAATACACAGTGCACAACATATTTACATGGAAATCCACATAATTTTTTTTCTTATATAATAAAAAGATTACATTCATAGGAAGCTACAACTTCCAAGATTCTCCAACACCAACTGGAAGGAGGTACTAACCCCCTAGTTTACAGGCTCTAACCTAAAGGAAGCTACAACCCCCTAGATTCTCCAACTTCAACTAGAAGGATGCTCCAACCCCCTTTCCTTTCTCTTTCATTTCACCCTTAAATATATAAGAGAATGAACCTGTCATTGTCACTATCATTGTCTCTATCACTATCATTGATACATCACCATCATCAAACTAGGTCCACTTAGAAACTGGGTCCACATAGATTGTCACTGTCACTGTCATTGTTTTTGTCACTATCATTGATACATCAAAACTGGGTCCACATAAAAACTAGGTCCACGTAAATATCCTAGGTCCACATGGATACACATATAAACCATAAAAACCACATGAAACTTGTGCCAATATATATCATTCATAACCTCAAATCATGTGCCAAAATTTCCAAAATACGATCCTTAAATCGTGTACCAAAATATCCAAAATATGAGCCTTAAATAATGTGCAAAAGACAAACCCTAAATCATGTGGATCCACATAGAGATCCTAGGTCATCAAGCCTTCCTCAACTTTACCATCAAGAGAGAAACACCTTACATACCATAGCTAACCCATAACAATGATCAAAACATCTTAAACATACCTTTCATAAGAGCTTTGTATCCTCCTCGTACCATTTCCACCCCACTTGTGCGCCACTCTTCTTGTGAAAATAGATCACAATATTGAATACACTAAAAATGTGAAAATCCATCTTGTATTTATAGTATTTTTGTCCCTATTTTTTAGTTTATGGGCTCACCTAGTTGAATTTTCCTCAATTTTTTGGTTGGGTTGTCGAACGAAAAAATTCATATCTCCTCATTCCTAGGGAGTTAGAGGGACTTCCATATACCATTGGAAAGGTCTAGAAATAATATTTCCAACCATGTAACTTGTTCTTCCATTTGAGTTATTTATGGAGGGTAAAAATCCCCTTAAATATAGGGTATCCAAATTGATCTTGGACATTTGTAGGCTTCTTCACTTGACTGTAGGGGATTCTTGACCACACATATGGGGCTTCTTGTGGTATTCTTCAAAGCATATTTCCATGAAGGCCATGCTTAAAGCTACGCCATAAGGGGACCAATTTGGAGACTCCTTAAAGTAAACCCATAGGCTTCTTCATGCTAATGACTAACTTTGACATCAATGACAACACCATTCAGTAGTTGAAACCAGTCAAGGACATCAAAGAACCTGCATAGAGAAAGACATTCTTCGTAACTATATGTAAAGCCAAAGGTAAATGTTGTAAAGTTGTTGTTGATAGTGGAAGTTTTGATAATTTGGTGTCTATAGAAATGGTTGAAAAATTGGATTTGAAGAAGACAATACACCCGATTCCATACAAAGTGTCATGATTGCATAAGGGACATCAAATGTTGGTCTATGAGTAGTGTGAAGTGGAGTTTCATATTGCAAGATACAAGGATAAGGTACTTTGTGACATTATGCCTATGGATGCATGTCATATTTTGTTGGGTAGACCTTGGAAGTATGATAGGAAGGGAATACATTATGAAAAGAGAAACATATACACTTTTGAGAAGGATGGAGAGAAGCACACACTCTTACCATTAAAATATGAAGGTGCAGCTGAAGAACTCATCCCTAAGGTACTTATAATCAGTGGAAAGGAATTTCTGCAAGAAAAAAAATGATGTACATTTTTCTTTAGTTGGTAAACCCAAGGTAATTCTTACTAGCACAAATTTAGATTATTTTCCTGAAGAAGTTAAAGTTTTGTTGGATGAGTTTGTTCATATTTTGGTTGATGAATTTCCAAGTGAGTTACCTTCCATAAGAAGCATCAATCATCACATAGATTTGATTCTAGGGACTAATCTTCCTAATAAGGTAGAATATCGAATGACTCCAAAGGATAACGAGGAGATTAAAAATCAAGTACAAGAGCTATTGGATAAGGGCCTAATCAAGTAAATTTTGGATCCATGTGATGTTCCTACAATGTTAAGTCCAAAAAAATATGGAGGATGGTGAATGTGCATAGATTCCAAAGCCATAAACAAAATCACAACCAAGTACAAATTTCCATTACCCCGTATTTATGATTTGATGGATTGCTTGTGTGGTGCTAAATATTTTTCAAAATTAGATTTGAAGAGTGGGTATCATTAGATAAGAATTAGAGAAGGATATGAATGGAAAACAACTTTAAAAACAAATGTTGGGTTATATGAATGGTTCGCAATGCCTTTTGGACTAACAAATGCTCTTAGCACTTTTATGAGGTTGATGGATGAAGTGCTTAAGGATTTTATTGGTAATTTTTTCATAGTTTACCTAGATGATATCTTGGTCTACAAACATTCTAGAGAAGAACATTTGAGATATTGGTTTTGAATAAATTGTAAAAAGAAAATATATTAATCAATATGAAAAAGTACAATTTTTTGAAGACATAATTAGTGTATTTGTGTTTTGTGATATCAATATATGGCTTGAAGACGGGTCAAGAAAAGGTCAAGGCTATAGTAAATTGGCCTGCCCAAAGGGGTATTTTTGAGGGAAGAAGCTTTCATGGTTTGGCAAGTTTTTATAGAAAATTTATCAGAAATATTAGTGGAATATGTGCTCCAATTGTGGATTAAAATTAAAGGAATCAAACAACCATTTAAGTGGACAGAAGCAGTTGATAAGAGTTTTAAATTATTGAAGCAGAAAATTACAGAGCATCCAATTTTAGCTTAATAAACTCTTCCAGGTTGAATGTGATGCAAGTGGGACAACTATAGGTGTTGTTCTAATTCAATAAAGAAAACCTATTGCTTACTCTAGTGAAAAAATAAATGAGGCCAAACAGAAATATTATTCATATGATAAATAATGTTATGTCATTATTCAAGCATTTAAGAAATGGAGATATTACCTCATGCCTAAGGAATCTGTTCTTTATACTGATAACCATGCCTTGCAATTTATCAGCAATCAAACAAAATTAAGTCATATGCATATTAAGTTGGTTCAATATTTGTAAAATTTTACCTTTGTTATCAGACATATAAGTGGGAAGTCAAATAAGGGATCAGATGAATTAAGTAGAGTCAATTTAATTTTGCATGAGTTTCAAGTGAATGTATTAGAATTTGATGATTTGAAAGAGATGTATAAGAATGATGTAGATTTTAAAGATGATTATGCAGCATGTGAGAATTTAGTAAGCAGAGACAGAAGTCCATGGTTAGATTATATGACACAAGAATGACTTTTGTTTAAAGGAAGAAAATTATGTCTTCCAATATGTTCCATGAGGGAAAATGTGTTGAAGGAAAAGCATAGTAGGGGATTATCCGGACGTTTTAGACAAGACAAAACCTTTTCTCAGTTAAGTGCATTTTTTTTCTGTTTTGGTATGCAATATGATGCTAAAATATTTGTTGAAATATGTAGGGTACGTTAGTATGCAAAGGGAATGAGTTAGAATGTCGGATTGTATCAACTATTACCAATTCCAAGCAGACCATGAGACTCTATAAGTATGGAATTTGTGTTAGGATTTCCAAGAACAAAGAAAGGTAATGATTCAATTTATGTGGTTGTTGATAGATTCTAAAAAATGGCACATTTTATAGCTTGCAAAAAGACGAGTTATGCAACTAATATTGAAAATTTATTCTTTAAAGAAGTAGTCAAATTGCATGGATTGCGAAAAAAGTATTATGTATGACAGAGACATAAAATTTGTGGGTCATTTTTGGAGAACTCTGTGGAAAACTTTAGGAACCAACATCAATTTTAGTTCAGCATACCACCCACAGACTGATGGGAAAACAGAGGTGGTAAATAGGAGTTTGGGAAATATTTTAGGGTATCTGGTAAGTGAACATCCCAAACAGTAGGATCAGGTACTTGCAAAGGAAGAGTTTGCATATATTGATTCACCTAATAAAACACAGGTTTAAGTCCATTTCAAATTTTGTATGAAATGCACCCAAGAGGAATTTATGAAATAACAAATTTAGGAAAAGAAGAAATCAGAAGTGTTGAAAATGAAGATTTTGCAATAAGTATGCATGAACTACAAGAGAAAGTCAAGCAATAGCTTTAGGAAAGCAACAACAAGTACAAACAGAGAACAGACTTGAAGTGAAGACAATTGAATTTTGAAGTTGCGGACTTGGTTATGTCCCACCTCAGAAAGGAAAGATTCCTTAGAGGGGAATACAACAAATTGAAACTTAAAAATATTGGACCCTGTAAAGTGTTAAGGAAGTTTTCCTAAAATTATTATGAAATAGAACTTCCAAGTAGCATTGGAATTTATCTAATTTGTAATGTCTCGGATTTGTACCCCTTCAAAGAAGAAGTAGATAGTTCAACATATGTGCCCATTAATGAAAATATTCAGACCATTGAATGGGAAAAACAACTGCCTACAACACATCATAAACATATTGAATTAGTTTCAGACAAGAAGGTAGTGAAGAAGACGAGGGATAAACAATATTTTTAGTACTTGGTCAAGTGGAAAGGAAAACCACTTGAGGATTCCATGTGGATAATAGCAACAGAGATTTTGAAATATGGTACAAGAATTGAAGAACTTATGGGACAAATCCCATGAACATGTCTTTTTCTTCCCTTGGAGTCTGATGTAGGAGCATTATTGGCGCTTGACCAAGTTTTGAGTAACACTTGGTCATATTTGATCCTTTTTGGGACTTCGATGCCTTATCGAAGGAAGTGCGCAAGAGGAAGCAAAGATCACAGGATCTCAACCCACTTTGGGTCCTTTTGGGGTTTTTGGGAATATGTAACGGGAAAGGGATGTCGGCCCGTGGGTTTACCCACATTTAGGCCCACTTTTGTAATATATAAATATATATCTAGGAAATATAAGTAGAAGTGTGTGGTGTGAAAGAGAGATAACAAGAAGCTAAGTGCTAGATTGGAACCTATGTGATGGACTTGCAAAGCTGAGTGCAAGTATTGTAAGTGATGAGCGCACAGATTGTAAGAAGGCTATGTGCTAGATCTACTCGGGGAAGGAGGATCTGGAGAGGTGCGCGCAGATCTCCTGTCCTATGCAGAGTAAGGTTTTTATAGCTTTGTGTTGTAACTTGATTGACTGAAGGTAATAAAGAAGAAGATTTGGTGGATGTAGCCCCAAGGTGGGGGTGAACCACGTAAATACTGTGTGTTATGCTTTGTGCTTATTCTTAGATGTTTTTGCATTGCTAAGTGCTTAGGAGAGATTGGATAAATCTATTCATTCTTTATGCTTCTGATATGTGCATGAATTTTAGATATGATGTGTGTGAAGATGCTTAGTACTGATCTACAGATCCGATCTACTTTATTGTTGCTATGTGCTGAAATATCTAGGATCTAAGTAAATACCGCGATGCTCTGTGCTATCTGCGAGGTATAATGTGGGTTGAATATTGATGAATAGTCGATGCTAAGTCTGTTGTAAGTGATATAATCACATATCTATGTCCCATCTAAGGCTGTAGACACCTAAGTCTTGCAACCACCCCTGCCTCTACCTCGAGTGAGACTTCATCTGCTTCGCAAGTGTTGCCGAAAGGGCTGGTAGTTAGGGTTTTGTTGGTGCATTGTTGTATCGTTGAACCCTGGGTCTGCCCTTGTGCCAAAAAGCATATTTCAAAGTCAACTTAGTGATTGAATTCTATAAGGTCTTAGGAATTTATGAGAGGAATTTGGTTTCCTCATTGTTATGGAAGCTTGTAATTTATTTATTTTCCTAATTTGTAATAGTTCTAGAATAGTTCCAAGTGTGTTTATGAGAAGAGAGTATTTTTCCATGTAATGTAATAGAATGGTTTGTTTAGATATGAAGTTGAAGGAGTCATAATATCCAAGGTGATTTATTTGGATTCAATATTATTCAAGGAAACAAATCAGTTTTATTGAGAGAATTAAAGGAATCTTTTTAGTTTTGAGGATATGATTCAATCTTTGTGATTGGAATTGATTTTCTTCTTCTTTGTATAAATAAATCTATGGGCATGAAAAAAAAATAGAGTGGGAGTAATGAAGACATACGATTGTTTATGAAAACTTGTTGTAATGTTCAAATTTGCTTGTCTATTGATTGATTTTATCTCCCATCTCGACTTGCTACATGTTGTTAATGGTTTTACTCATTCTGTTTTTGTCAAGATTGATAAATTGTATGTAGAAATGAAATCCTATAGGGTAAAGGTTGATGCTTTGACTCATTTTCATATTATATTTAATGGAATCGTTATATTTAGCAGACTCTAAATCTGGTGGAATCACTATCTTTAGCGGTTTCCAATTAATCAGACCGAATCTTAAGATTTGAATGAAATAAGTGTTTTATTTCCACTGGCGACTGGTGGGATGGTTAACAGATCGTCAGCTAATAGAATTTCAAATTCCATCAACCTAACTGAAGTTAAACAAGAAAGTTGCATTATATATCTCGGGGCCTAGTGGGCCAATGACTATGTGTGTATTTCAGGCTCTAGTGGTCTGGTGAGTAGAGATAAGCTAGTGGTCCCACGATATCGATGGTCGGTTATCAAAGTAGTGTATTTGGAAAATTATTCATCAGTGGCCTGGTGACCTAGTGGTTCCAGTGGTCAGTTGACATAAATTTTATGTGATGCGAATCTGGTTGATAAAAGTGTCAAATGATGGATTTCAAGATTGTAAAAATCACCATTAATTGATGAAAAATCACGTTAAAAGGTAATGAAGCTAATATGGGTTCGTGTCACAGAAATATCACTGGTGCATATACTTCATTAGATTTGTATAGACATCTAAATATTCAACAAAATATTTAATGAGCATACACTTTCACATTTGTGAGGTCTCCTTGGAGTGAATGACACAATTGCTTAGCAGTTGTCTTTCTTTCCTTCTTCATTTTGATGCATTGTACTTTGAGGGAATCTCCGGTGACCCTAAGGGGAAATGAGATATAAAGTGAGGCTATGTAAGATGATTCTACTATAGGTCAAGTTACTAAGTGGAAAGTGTCTTGGAAATGAGTCTTGGATATTATCCAAAGGTTTCCAAGTGCTTGAGTACCTGTGGAAGATAGTTGTACCTTCCCTAAACACGAGAGAAGATAGTATACAAGACAAGACATATAATGGACAAGAAATTGAAGCTTGTTGTCTTATATATATGCAGTAAACAATGATATAAATTGGAAAGTAAATGATAATCATATCTGCTAAACAATTCATTGAAATTCTAGTTAAAGATGCAAGAGATAACCTAGCAATGATTAGTATAACTCAAGTAAAATAGAACAAGACTTTAGCAACAATATAGGGTTGTTCAAAGAAGTTATTGTAGAGATATTATAACAATCTTATGGTTGTAGGAAGATATTTCTACAACAGGAAATTCCAACCACAAAAAGTTACTAGTAAACCACCCAAAAGATGCTAAATGACAAGTAGATTATTATGGAAGCTTTCTAGCAAATTTTGACGGTTGAAAAGAGAGAAAAAGTAAAAGTTTGAGAGAAATTTTTTGTAGACCTAATGGCTATAGCTTCAAGTTATGAAAGAAATATAATTTCCTTGGCTAAAGAGGACTCCCTAGTGGCTCAAGAAAGCTACTAGGGCATAGAATTGATTACACTTCAAACAATTTGAAAATATCGTAAAATCACCTTACCCAATGCAAGTAATTTATTTCTCCAATGAAAATTTCAGATTATTGCATTTAAAATTTGGGTAAATGGAGTCTTGGATGTATGAGTTAGATCCACAATATCCCTATTGGTGTAAACCCTTTTACTCCCTAGGGCATGCAAATCAAACTAAGGTAAATCTAGGAGGGTGTACACACTTGTACTCCTCCTAGCAACCTTGGTTAAAATGACTTGTTAACTAGCAATGAAATGAAGTTTGGAGGAGGGCATATGTACTTATACTCCTCTTAGGGTTTCAAACAAGACTAGTATGGAACAAGAATAAAACACCAATAAATGCATAAATTTCCTTACCAATTCCACAAGATGCAAGATTGTTGGCACGGGGGCAGAACCAGGGTTCAGCTCCAAGAGCACACCAACAAGCCCTAACTACTGGCCCTTTCAGAAACACCTGCGAAGAAGATGTGGTCTCACCCAAAGTAGCTATGGGGGGGTTGCATGATAGAGGTGTCTACAACCAAGGGGAATATCAAGTGGGTCTAATACAGAACAGTACAGAATGCATAAATCACTTATCAACTCAGATCTACTCCACACAACTACCAATCAGATCTAACACAGTAATGCAATATAGAATATCAATGACAAAGAACAAAGCATCAATCACACATAGGACACTAGATATACGTGGTTCACCCTCTCTCTAGGGCTACGTCCACATAACTGTGCTTAAGATATATTAAGATAAAGCATACAGTTCTTATCTGCACTCTCAGCTAACAGATCTTCTTTCTTCTTCTTTCTTCTTCTCTCTTCCTCCCCTCTTCCTGCACACCCAGCTGCAAGACTTGACCTTTACACCCAGCTAAAGATCTTACAATACCATAAGGCCCTCATACTTAGCACTTCCCCCTCTCACAACAATAATCACTCGTATCTCAATATACTAGAACAACGATATAGTACTAACAACCAATCACCAACCTGAAACAGGTCCTATCGACCTTTATTTATACATTACAATCACTCACCGACATCCTT
Organism: Picea glauca; assembly: GCA_000966675.3. Lineage (NCBI taxonomy): Eukaryota > Viridiplantae > Streptophyta > Pinopsida > Pinales > Pinaceae > Picea > Picea glauca. Next base: position 183,318 of record JZKD02S0429323.1, read on the forward strand.
AGGTCAAAACCTAGGTGTCAAAACCCTAGATACCAAAACCCTAGGTGTCTAAAACCCTAGATCAACTTGACCCGCATTTTCAGGGCTTCGCCAACCTGTCTTTCCTTCCTTCTTGTGTGGTGCTTCAAAGCATCCAACGGTGGATTTTTCTGCTTGTTGAGGTCCATGATCCTTCTTCCTTGTTGATTTGTCATCCGTGATTTCCTTGTCCAATGGCTTTATTCCTTGGACTTTGCTCCGTATTTTCTTATCTTTTTCTCACTCCGACCTAGTAACAATCATTGTGTCTTCCGTGAAGTTCGCATTTTTCCTTTTCTTCCTTGATCTTCACTTGCTTCCATCACCAAGGGCCAACAGGCCCCCAATACTCACTTGTGAATCATCCTGAGGCACTCCAGATCTGATCCTTTTGTTTTACTTTGACTTCAGACTACGTAGTGTAGCCTATGATTTCTGCTTTATGCCTCCTCTCCTTCTTTGTGCAGACTATTTTTTCTATGTCTGGTACCCAGTTTCAACTGCACCCGGTACCTAGACCCTTTTCCTTGTGTTTTTACTTAGATTTGTGAGGCAATTGGTTGTCATAGTAAAACTTCAACCAGCTCCCATTTACCAAACCTTCCTTCCATTCTCCATTCAAAGTCTTCAGCTACACGACTCCTCCCTTTGTAACATAGGTGATCTCATATTGCCCAAGCCAATGCATTCTGAACTTTCCAAGATTCTTGATGAACTTAATGTCATATACCAGTACTAGATCACCTTGTCTAAAAGTCTTATTCTTGATGTGCCTGTCATGGTAGGCCTTCTCTCTTTCCTTCTATACCTGCTGATGAAATCTTGCAATAAATATGTCTTCCTCCAATTCAATCAACTATGCAAGCCTCTCTTGAACAGCTCCAGTGTCATCCATATATGTAAAGGCAACAATTCTTAAGTTGGGTACGAGGTATTCCATTGGGACAATGGCTTCGAGGCCATACATCAACTTAAAAGGGGTCTGCATTGTTAGCTTCTTGCAAGTGGTTCTATAGACCCATACTATTGTAGGTACTCTTAAATCCCAATCATCCCTATTCACATTGAAAATCTTCGTCAGCATTGTCTCCAAGATCTTGTTGAATGCTTCCACTGTCCCATTTTCCTGTGGATGGTAAGGTGTGCTCTTCTTATGGTGGACTGCAAATTCCTCATTCAAGGCTTCAATTATTTTATTTGTGAAATGTGTGCCTTGATCATTCATAAGGATCATTGGGCATCCAAACCTAGTTATGATGTCATCAAATATGAAGTGTGCAGTTGTAGTTGCACTATAGTCCTTAACTGCTCTTGCTGATGTAATGATGTATATTTCTCCTGTGCACTTTCTTGGTGGGTTTATAGGTCCTACAAAGTCAATGGCCCATTTCTCAAATGCTTGTGGGGTCAACTATGGTGCTAAAGGAATTTCATCTCTTCTGGATGGTCTCCCAACTCTTTGGCATACATCGCAGGATCTGTAATAGTCTTTACCATATCTGTGTAAGGTAGGCCACCATAGGCTAGCTCTAATCACCTTCTGTGCAATTGATTTTCTTGCGTAATGTCCTCCTGTGATGCCTTCATGAGCTTCTACAAGGATCAATGGTCACTCTGTCTCCATAACACATATTCTCAGTATCTCGTCAGGTCCCATCTTGTATAGCTATCCGACTATAAGTGAAAAGTCTGAAGTGTGCACTACTAGTTGTTTCTTCTGTGGAATTGTATACTCACTAGGTGCCATTCCTGTTGATAGGAACTGGACAAGCTCTGTGAAGTGGTCATCAATATTTATAATGGCCATTAGTTGTGCATCCGACAAGGTATCCTCCAAACTGGTCAGCTCTTCACCATGTTCCAACCTCGACAAATGGTCGGGACCTTTGTTCATTCTTCCTGGTTTTACTATGATTTCAAAGTCATATTCTTGAAATAGCAGAATCCATCTACATATTCTCCCCCCTAACACTGGCTTGTTGACTAGGTATATCAGTGCAGAGTGATCAATAAACATTTTAAAGTGTCCTCCAAACAAGTAGTGGCGAAATTTCTGCAATGCATACACCATGGCTAATCCTTCTCTCTCAGTGTTGGTGTAGTTAATTTCTTCTATTGATAGCTTCCTGCTAGCAAAGGCTAACGGGTGGTCAATGTCTCATGTTCTCAATTGTGCTAACACAACTCCCAATGCAATGGATGATGCATCGACATGCACACGAAACTCTTTACTCCAATCTGGGAAGAACAGAATAGGCACAATAACCATCTTTTGTTTTAGTGTGTTGAAGCTCTGTTGGCACTCTTCTTTCCAACTAAACTGGTAGTATTTCTTCAAAATCTTCTCCATGGGTGTTGTAATCTAGGCATATCCTTTAATAAAATTCTTGTAGTACCCAGTATGTCCTAGCACAGTGCTCAGTTGTTTGACTGAAGTAGGAGGTGGAAGATCGACGATAATGGCAAATTTAGATGGGTCTACCAGCAATCCCTACTTGCATACAATATGATCTAATAACACTCCAAATGGTGAGAAGAAGATGCACTTCTTCAGATTCAAATAAATTTGACACTGCCTGAATTTGTCCAACATTAGCCTTAGACATCCAATATGAGTTTGCAACAAAAAAAAATAGTCCAGTCATCAAAGTATACTTCTAAAAATTTATGTAAAAATTCTTTGAATGCTTCGACCACCACCCTGGAAAATATGGTTAGGGCATTCTTCAATCCAAATGGAATCACTATGTACTGATATGATCCCCATTCTGTTGCAAATGTGGTCTTATGGCGATATTCCTTGGCAATTCGGATCTGATGGTACCCCAAAAATCCATCTGTAAAGGAATATACCTCCTGGCCTCCCACGTTATCTAGCACTTCGTCAGTGAATGGTGTAGGGAAGGGGTCATGTAAATAGACTTCATTCAACTTCCTAAGATCCATGCAGATTCTGATCTCGCCTGTCTTCTTGTCTTTCACTACCATAGGGCTAATCCACTCTAACTCTTCGGCAGGTTCTATAATACCGGCTTCCAACATTCTGTCAAGCCCAATCTTCACTTTCTCCTTATATTTTAGGTTCAATCTGTAGGGTCTCTGTTTGACTAGTTTTGCATCTGGTTTCAAAGGGATCCTCATCTCTCCCATAAGCCCTTTGATTACCTTCATATCAATGAACTTGGTTGGAAACAAGTCCTAATACTCGTGCAGTAACTCTGTAATATTTTCAATGGTAGTAGCATCCCAGTAATCTCCAACATTGGCAAGCTTCAGTGTCTTCTATGTTCCAATATTGGATTTTTTAATCTTGATTGGCTATCCAATAAATGGTAACTCAACTCTTGGTCCTACCACATCCCTTTGGCCTTATGTTTCAACAATGTTCACCTTCCTTGGATCATCGTCCTCATCAACATTGATGTTGTAACAACCTTGAAGTTTCTGGAGAGGTGTAGTCCACTCGTCCTCTTCTTATTCCAAAGGGAGGCTAGATGCCTCTTCAAATACTTTATGTCTCATAATCTATAATGCTTGATCTACTGAAGGATATTGACTTTCAAATGAAAAGGTGGTTACAAAATTCTGAGTCATACCTTCCCAGTCTATAGTGATGAGGCACAACTCTGCTTCGAGGTACCAGTTGATAGGTGTAGTGTCTAGCGTGTTAATGAATTTGTGCACCCACTGATCTTGGGAAATGTCTCTCCAGGATTCTTTGCAACTTTTCACGTGGTCCTTTGAGCAGCTTCGACCTATGTATCGAACTTCACAGCTTCCTGCTTGTGTTGAGAATCACGTTGTCATCCAGGTACGACATTGTACCCAGTCTGCAATGTTAGTTTTGTGTGTCCCCCACCATCTTGCTAGGGTTTCTTTCAAGGCCTCATCCATCACCAGCAATCTTTGTTGCATCGGTACACTTTCTTCAAAGTCCGACAAGAAGGTTTCTAAAGGATTTAGACCATCGAAGGTGGGTAAGTTACTTATTTTCGTGTCGATCCAATGAACGTCTCTAGTTAATCTAGCACATCTTCTTGTAGATACTTCATACATATTATTCTACCAGTTCTCCAGTGCTTCTTCTAAGTCTGATGAACATGTGTTGTCACTTCGTCAGCTTAGGTTTTCTCTCGACCATAGGATTAATGTAATCATGTTGTCTGGCTGTTAATTTGTATATGTTTTCCAGTTCATATGCGTGGTCTTCTTCTCTGATAGGTTCTGTGTACCGTTGAACTTCATTTGGATCTAAATGTGAAATGAAACTAAGGCCATATTGCTCAAAAGTCGTACGTCTTTTCTTTAAATCAACCACAGTGGAATTATTGAAGGCCCAATCAATTCCTAATAGCGCAGGATAAGGGAAATTGTCATCAACTATCTCAATTACCTCAAAATATGCAAATGTTCTTACTTCTTCAATGTCCACAGGGACTTGCTCCAATCATCCAAAATGGATGATAGCTTGTTGATTATCCATCCTAAGCCTGATAGGAGAATATATCAACTTCAATTTTCCCATCAGTGCCCAAGTTTGCTTCATCATGACATTGACCTTCGACCCTAAGTCGAGGACCACGTAGTCTATATCATACTCTCCTATTTGAGAATTCAAGTGTAATTCCTTATTTTTCCTTATCCTTTTTGAGACTTGGTGTACTTCCCTACTCAGTAAGGGTTCTATATTTCTGAGCTCATACTGTCTAATTAAATATTGTAGCTCTTATACAATGCTTTTATCCTGAATCAACTTAACACAAGTGCATAAAAGCTCCATGAGCCTACTTATCTCTTTTCCTTCTTATGGCAGAGTGGATTGATCAAATTCCATAGGCATTCCATATTCTTGTACTTCTGGTCGTGTCTTTGATGAGGAGCCTTGATCTCTTCTAAACTCTTTTCTTGCTTCCTCAAATATTTGTCTTTATTTATTTGCATCAAAATTTTGGGTCGTCTCTGTAGCTTTCCTGATTCCTGAATCTTCTGTAGTCTTTCCTTGGATCAGTCTGTCTTCTCCTATAACAGCGCCTCCTCGAGTGATAGCAATGACTCTAGGGTATTCTCCACGAGTTTAGGCATATATCAGTTGCACTTGTGGGTTCTGTTGAGGTCCTCATCTTTCCTGAAGCTTAGCTAGAAGCACAGGACAATCTTCTATAACATGGTCGAATGAGTTGCAATAGATGCAAGTGGTGCGAGGGTTCTGACAGTCCCTTGCTAGGTGTCATGGTTGTGTGCAGTTATAGCAAATTATCTGTCCTCGACCTCGGCCCATACCTCCTCCTCCTCCTCTCCCTTTGAATCCACCACGAGGATTGAAGTTTCCTCTCCCAGGGCATTTATATTGCGTAGTGTTTCCTTCTTGATGTACTTCACCTTGAATTTTGTATACATCTCTTGACCTTTCATGCATGAGATCATAAGCCCTACAATCCCTATCATCATGTCCTACGGACTTACATAATGTGCAATACAAGTTTGTAGGAGTTTGAACATACTTTTGCATGTAATAGCACTCACCAAGGTGATGTCTGTTTCTGCATACTTTGCACCAAGGTAGGGTGACTTGCTTCAAAGGGCTCGGAGCTCCAGAGGCCAAGTATTCATTGAATAGGGGACAATATTCCTTTTAATGGCATTTTTTTCTGCAGCTGACACACCATATGTATTCTCTTTTGTCTATTCCCTTGTCTTTCTTCATATCTTCAACCTCCAGAGACAAACTAGTTAGCTGACTCAAGATTTGTCTCATACCTGAGCTTGATTCCCCCATAGGGGCTAATTATAGCTTCATGGTGATCTCCAATTCCTTCAGAATGTGAAGCAATATTCTGTTACATCAAAGGAACTCTGATGTGTGGTAAGAGAGCAACGATGAACCATTCCTTGTTCTTCTCATCTGGGATCTTAAAATTCAATTGGTCAGTTAAGGTTTTAAATCTCTGATTGAATTCCCAGAAAGGTTCAGATACCTTCTTCTTAATCTCTTTCATCTTTGTGATAAATTTTGACTCTAATTTGGGTTTCTTGAACTCTGCAATCAATGTGTTCTTAATCTCATTCAATGGCTAAGGCTGTGCAATTCCTTGGACAAGCTTCATGTACCAGCTCAGTGCGGGATCTCTTAGAGTAGTGTTGAATTGGGTTCTTTTAACAGCTTCGTCAATGACATTTTTAATATTCCATATGGCCTCACACAGGAACCAGTGTTGGTCAGGATCTTTAGATCCATCCCCCCTAAATATAGGGAGCCTCATCTCATCTTCCATAGAGCTGCCTAGGTTTCTTGTCTAAGTATAAGTTGAATTGCTAGTAATGGCACTCTGAGGACTCTGGTGGATCTGAATATTTTGATTTCTTAGTGCTACTGAAATAATAGGAGGATTAACAGTACTTACTTCAGCATTCTGTGTGGTTCCTGAGGTTTTTGTCTCATCCCAATGAGGTTCTTTAGCTTTCCCTTCCTTTTCTCTAGTGGGTTTTGAATGTTCTCCGTTCGTCAGATCTGACTCTTCTCCATTGTAAAAACCCCCTTCCTTGTAGTTTTTCTTTAACAGGTTCGCAAGGTGGACCCCTTTGAATACTCTCCCACTACGTGTATGTACAGCTTCTGGTTCAATATCGTTGTCTGAATTCCTGAACATTAGATTTTTCAGATTCAACCAATCTATTGTATCATCAGGATGTTCTTCTCATGCAAGAGCATCTTGATTCTCAACTTCAGAAAATGTAAAATTTTTCCTCTGGGTCCCTTGAAAAAGTATCTCTCAGCTTGGCTATATGACTGTACTATGTCAACAGCAAACTCGGTGATGTAACCTCCAATGGTGCTATCGAACCAGTGATCTACTGCTCTGGATACGGCATTATCGACTATCTTGACCTTCTGGATCAGCGTTGACGTCCAACCTACAGGAGATCTAGATCTGATCTCAAACTGGGTATCAGCTAACCTAGATATCCACTCATATATCTCCTGATGGATTCCTCCAAAGAAGATATCATGAATATCGGTGAAGATATTTCTTCCTAGCCAATCTTCAGTACTAAGATTAGGGCTCTTGTTTTGGGCTTCAGTGAAGTCCTTCTCTTGATCCTATATCCACTTCTGAATCTTTGTCTTCGATGGAAACCACCTTGACATTCCCTCAAGAGGATTTATGTCTCGACATCAGAACCATTTGTTGGTAGAGGGGCAGACCCAGGGTTCGGCTCCAAGAGCGCACCAACAAACCCTAACTACTGGCCCTTTCAGAAACACCTGCGAAGCAGATGCAGTCTCACCCGAAGTAGCTATGGGGGGGTTGCAGGATAGAGGTGTCTACAACCAAGGGGAATATCAAGTGGGTCTAATATAGAATAGTACAGAATGCATAAATCACTTGTCAGCTTAGATCTACTCCACATAACTACCAATCAGATCTAACATAGTAATGCAATACAGAATATCAATGACAGAGAACAGAGCATCAATCACACAGAGGACACCAGATATACGTGGTTCACCCTCTCTCTAGGGCTACATCCACAAAACTATGCTTAATATATATTAAGATAAAGCATATAGTTCTTATCTGCGCTCTCAGCTAGCAGATCTTATTTCTTCTTCTCTCTTCCTCCCCTCTTCCTGTGCACCCAACTGAAGGACTTGACCTTCACACCCAGATAAATATCTTACAATACTAGAAGGCCCTCACACTTATCACTTCCCCCTCTCACAACAATAATCACTCGTATCTCAATATACTAGAACAACAATTTCATACTAACAACCAATCAACAACCTGACACAGGTCCTCTCGACCTTTATTTATACATTGCAATCACTCACCGACATCCTTAGGTCAAAACCTAGGTGTCAAAACCCTAGATATCAAAACCCTAGGTCAACTTGACCCTCATTTTCAAGGCTTCACCAGCCTGTCTTTCCTTCCTTCTCACGCGGTGCTCCAAAGCATCCAACGATGGCTTTTCCTTCTTGTTGAGTTGTCCATGATCCTTCTTCCTTGTTGATCTGTCATCCGCGATCTCCTCGTCCAACGAATTTATTCCTTGGACTTCACTCCATCTTTTCTACTCTTTTGCTCACTTCGACCCAGTAACATTCACTATGTATTCCGTGCAGTTCGCATTTTTCCTTTTCTTCCTTGATCTTTACTTGCTTCCATCACCAAGGGACAAAAAATATCAAACCCTAGTTTACCAAACCATATTCATCCATAAGCAAGAGAGTAATCCTCCAAGATGTGCACACAGCCTTAGCTCCACAATATACCAAGAGAAATCACCAAAATAAATTTGCACAAGAGAGAGATATCCAAATCGCCCAAAGAGGGCGCAAATTTCATTCAATTAGTCTTCTCACAATGGGAGAGTTATGATACAAAATGAAATGAAATGATTCTTATTTATACAAAACTCCTAAAAGGTGTTTTTCCACATAACTTAGGGTAAACCACAAAATAAGGGAGATGCTTCCCTTTATTTTTTCCCTTTACAACATAAATTCAAAATTAACTTTAAAAATTGTACATAAGAAAACCCTAAAGATGACGACAACCCTCTCTAGGGTGATGTTTTGGCACTTCTAGCTATTCGTTGAACTTGGAGGTGATACGTTGGGCCTCCAAAGGCATTCCTTTCATGCACTAGGGTCTTCTCCATCAAGATAAGGCTTTCTCTCCATAAAAAAATTCCAAGTGTCAAGTCAACAACACCACCACCTCCAAATCCTAGCCCCAACAAGATGTTAAGCCACAAGAAATAGTGCTCTAGTCTCCAAAGGCAAGTTGTTGGGGTGATGAAAGGCTAGGATAGGTCCTCCAATGTGTCTCTCAATCCTCCAAAGGCTATCATAATCACATGTTGTGCAGGCCATGGTATCCAACCTATGGGTTTCATGCCCCATGGAAGCCCAAGCTAGGCTTGTTCCTCCAAAACTGTCCACCAAGCAAGTTCATGTAAAGAAAATGAATACGCTATCCAAGAATCTCAAATCAAATGCAGCATGATAAGTAAATCAAGCCAATAAAAGAGTCACCTAAGCATGTGCATCAAAAACCACCTCATCAAATTAAACATGTGCTCAAAGAGCATATGCAACTTTCCAAGTTTAGGTATGGGAGGGTTGAAAAAGTAACCTATTGGGTGAATCATTCCCTAAGTCAAGGAGTGTTTCCCAAGTGAAGCCCTATCTAAGCCATGTGGAGAAGATGAAGTAGATTGTGGTAAAAAAATTGGGCATGGGGTTCATGAAATACAATGGATCATCGTGTCTCATTTATGGGTGCCTTTGTAGAGGTGATATGACCAAATTTTCCATGGCTTTTCATTGCTATTGCCACACATATCCATTGCACTTTCCATGAAATAAAAGACTATTTTTCATTGTTATATCCATGAACCAGGTGTTCGTGGAAACAACGACAAAATTACCCCTACACATGTCATCACCATCAAGATAGGTTTGCATTATAAAGTGTGGCAATTGCGATGAAACTTTGTTGCAATAGGGACGACAAACCGTTCCAAGGTAAAAAACTTACCAACATATTACGACGTAGATTCCATACGTGCGACACGAAACTGTGGAAAGTTGTGATGAAAAATCGTGGCAATAGTGAAGAAAACGTTTGGCAGAGACAAAACTTACGACGCAGATGCTATATGTGCAACGCAAAACCATGGAAAAGTGAGACAAACTTTCATCTCTATTTCCACGCTTGTTCAAAAAAAATCCTTACCTTGCGACGAACTATCGTTGATATTGCCACGCTTCCTTTAAGTTAAAAAAAAAAAAATCTACATGAAAATCTGCATATCAAGAAGAAATCCTTCCAGAAAGGTGATTGGGTGCTCCTCTATGATTCCAGATTTCAGGATTTTCCTGGAAAATTACAGACAAGGTGGCTGGGACCATATGAAATTAATGAAGTTCATGATAATGGAACTATCACTTTAATTACCATCGACGGGTCTAGGTCTCCCTTTTTGGTCAGTGAACACCATCTACGACTTTACCATCAGTCGCCTTCAAAAGAATCCTTCTGCCAACAAGTGAGTAAGGATTGTTGTTTCTTTCACGATTTTTTTCATATTGTGTCTCCTTTGTTGTTCCTTTTAAAAATAATGATTGTTGTTCCTTTGTTGTTCCTTTCACGATTTTTTTCTTATTGTGGCTCCTTTGCTGTTCCTTTTAAAAAGAACGATTGTTGTTCCTTTCACAATTTTTTTCTTATTGTGGCTCCTTTTTTGTTCCTTTTAAAAAGAACGATTGTTGTTCTGATTGCTGATCTCTTGTATAAGGGTCTAAGTTAGACATGTGGCATTTGGAATTTTTTCGTCAAAGGACAAGAGATCTCATCACGAGTTGACTTATTCACTTAGGTTACAATCTAGTGAGTGTTATTATTATCATTTGGATACCAAACCAAGATAATGATCTTCTTTGGAAAAGACAATTCAAACCATTTATTAAGGATATGGGCTCATCTATGGGTTAAAAGGCAACCATGTCAAGGCTATGGATGCCTTCTGGCAGTAGTGGCTCCACATGTGGTATCTAAGTATACCTTATATATGCCACATTTTAGTGTGTTTTTAGATTTCCTTTTCTAAACATTGAGGCTATCATTCCAGATATATCTAATAAAAAAAAGGGGAGAGTAACAACATTATGATTTGTGGAAAATTTTAACATGTGAACAAATTTAAAATCATTCGAAATCCTTTTCCTCAAATGGTTTCTACCATGGGTACAATAATTCGAATTTCCCACACAAAGTGATGATTATCGTTAGTACCATTAAAGTGCTTGATTGAAAGTTATTAATGATTGTCTTTTCCAGCGGTGGCGACAGCATAGCAATCGCACCTCACAGTCACTCCCTGCCATTATTACACTCGTACGTTTGATGGTCGAGGTTGACCTTTCCATTTATGGGGGGGTAGATTCCTGGCACATTTACCAATAGATTTCAATGAATGCAGTAATTACGAAAATGCACATTTTTCTATATACACACAATGTCATTCTATATTGTCTATGTCTATTGTTTTCAAAAATATAATTGAGTTAAGTTGTAGAAAGGAACATTAGTCATCCTCACCTGCTTACAGAAATATGGGAGGTCAAAATGTATGATAGGAACCAACACTCTTACAGGTAACTAAGCATGCAAGAGAAATCCTACACCGTCTGGGGTGGACGAAGTACTTCAATCGATTGTAGGGATACGATACAGACATCACGATAGAATTCTTTCATAAATTGTAGGGAGAAACCTCCATGGTTCAACATATACGAATTCCAGTCACTCGAGAAATCGTAGCAGAGGTTACAGGCCTTCCTAACATAGGAATACAATGGTATGGAATATATACAGTGCTTAAAGAAGTTGTAGAATCCTTCATATACCCTAGAGAGGAATTGGATAAAAGGGAAAGGGACTTAACTCCAGTACTCTCAGCGAACCCTGGAAAGAACTGGCAGGTGTCATACATAGGCATATCACCTGCGACAGAATATATGGTTTGATCCTCCCACGCCACCTCAAAATGCTAACTGCGCTCAAACAATGGTTGGTAATAAATTTACAATTTTTTCTAAATGTTATGTTACATGAGGTCACTATAAGAACATAGAAGGCAAAATATCCCACTACGGTCATCAGCCACCATGGATTGGTAAAACTGATAGTAAATAAGGACCTAAGTCAAATTCAAATGACCTGGGGGGGTCTTATTGAGGCCAATAGGCCCTTACAATTAGAGCAACCTGAATCATAGCATGAAGACCCAACCTAGGGAATTGAAGTAGCACAGGAAGGGGAACCTATTGCCCAAATGGAAGATCCACCTCCTCAACCTGAAGTCGAGGCAGACCCTGTCCAATTTGTAGAGACTCAGACCTCACAAGAAAAGGCATCAACGAGGAAGATAAAAAGAGCAATGGTTGCTCCTAAAGCTCCCATTGAAGGGAAAAGAAGAAGCAGATGGATAAGACATCATGAATAGATTCAGTATACAAGAGAACAGCCTGAAGAAATTTAGGATACAATAGAACAACCTGAATAAATTTAGGACATAACAGAGCAGCCCTTACAGGGAGATGTTCAGGGAATTGAGCAGACAAAACAAACACCACAAGGAAACAATCAGGAAGATACCCAGCCAACATTGGGACACCTCACAGAACAATTTTTGAAAAGATATGAGGTAGAGATAGCTCATGTTTTAGGGATTTTAGGGACCTCAACTAGCAGAGACACAAACAGGCCAGAAGAAAACCAGGCGCCAGCCTCTCCTTCAAACCTGGATAAAGATTTCCATGAGACTGAGATGTCACTTCCAAATGATACAACACAAGAAGAACCTCATACTGAGGTAAATACCCTGGTAGGGAAAGTAGAAGAGACACTATTGACAGATCAAGGTGAGGAAAATCTTGACAGCTCACAGAAACAGAGATCAGGAAAAATCCAAAATAGAATTAGAAAGTTAAAATGCGAGAACAAGTTGTTGAAGAGAAGCGTTAAAAAGATTAAAGTGTTAAATCATAAAGTTGGCAACCTTAAGAAAATTATCAAGGAATTAAGAAAACAACTAGAGCAAGCCGATAAGATCCATGAAAGAAAGAAGACCAAAAGACATAGAGCACAGGGAAGGAACCCTCTTCTTAGGAGGGTAGTCCAAACAAGTTCTATAGGAACACAGACAGAGTTGCATATCCTTGAAGAAACTATAGAAATGTAAATTCAGATTGAGACTACAGTAGTAGAATGGGTAGTTGTTCAAAATGGAGAGGAAATTCCTTTGGGAGCATATGAAACAGAGGTTCAACCAGAAATTCTAGGAGGAACATCTACTCAACCTAAGGAAGTAATTCCCACTCCTCTGGAGACCACAGATGCAGAAACGCGGACAGTAATTCTAGTAATGAATGAAGCAACCTATCAGATTGAAGAGGTATCTCAGTTTCAGGATTGGAGTGCCATCATTGAAAGACTAGAAGAAGAACTGGTACAAGCCCAGTAGGCCTTGACCCAGACCAGAGATGAAATGGTGACCATGATAGAGCACCAAAGAGTTGTTAAACAACTCAAAACCATGTCAGCCACAGAAAATGAGATGTATGCTGAGATGACTAAGGCTCAAGGGAAGACAAAGAAGGTACAAGGTCAACTGGAAAAATCTTTGGAGCAAATCAAAGCGATTTTTGATATCTACATTGATGCAATAGATTTTAGAGCTCCTGCTACCAATTATACTTTGTTTTTATTAGAACGCTACTTGTTGCTGAGGGTGAAAGCTATTCGAGCAAGTAAACCGATTAAATTCACCACTATCTCTGAGTTTGTGTCTTGTTTTAGGGAGCAGGAAGAGAAAGTACAATATTTCACGTGTGAACTGTTCTTCCATAATTTCATTTTGGAAGACAATAGCAGAGATAATCCTGGTCCCTTTATTGGGGACATCCAATTGCAAGTGTTCTTATCCTTCACTAAAAATCAAGCTAGGTGGGATAAGGCCCACAAAAGTTTCATGAAGAGAGAAAATGGTTTAGATCTATGGGTCAGGGGGGAACCACCAAATTCTTTTCCAACTATCATGTGACATAGGACATTCATGAAAAGGGAAGGAGTGAAAATATCTTTAGGTCCTATTCATCAACACGTTATACGAGCAGGCATAAAATATTTTAGGGAACTCAAAGAGGAAGCTCTTGTTGGCTCCAAGTTAAGATGGGTTGTCTCCCCAGTTGAAGTAAGGGTTAGAGAGCCCTTTGGTTTCAAGAACTTCTTTGCAGCCAACTTCGGAATAGAAAGAAATGCCAGAATGATCCAAGAGGAAGGACCTGCCTGGATTGGGTGTAGATATAATCCCCCTCTTATCTAGTTTCCTCCAGAGGATTACCAGAGAGATTATCAAATTAATAAAAAGAGGGAAGACATTTCTTTTGGCGAACTCAAAAGAAAGAATGGGTTCAGGGCACCTGGTGAACCAACTTTTCCTCATTACAACATCACTGCTTTGCATGTAAGAACTAGCTTGCTCTGAGGACATGCAAGAAGGTAAGCTGGGGAGTATGTTGGGTTATGAAAAGGTACAGATATTCTCCTCATTCCCATGATTTATGAAATCATCTTGACTGACTTTTCTGTTACTTAGGAATAAAATAGGATAGGAAGTGAATAAAATGTCTTCTAGAACTATCATTGAGTTGAAGTTCATAAATTCTAAAATATGGTTGGAATTGTTTTTTTTTTTATAGGAATGGGTAAATCTTGGTAAACTCACGATACCATAAGAGATTTCGGAGATGAGAAAGCTATTGGAGGCTAAAGATATGGATCATAAAGCAGTTTCAAGAGAGATTAGTTCTCTATTTTGTAAGCTTCAAAAATAGTAATAGTGATCCTGAGGATCTCTCCATCCTCAAGATAGCTTTATTTACCCATATTTGTAATATATAAAGAGTAGTGAATCCTGGAAAGAATAATTGAAGAATTGTATCTAAGCATTCAGAATTCACAATTACTTCGCACAAACAGTTTCTGTAAATGTTGTCTCATTTATGGAATTAATAAAGATTTTGAACGTTTCCATCATTTTCGTATACTGAGTTCCTAGTAGTAGTTCTTCTGAGGATCGAGGGCCCAGTCTGAAGGAGTTACTGTCTTAATATGTATTTTATCAGTTTGATTTTTGTTTTGAACTTTAAATCCTTTTTATCATCGTTACGATAATGCATAAGCGTGTTAATGTTTTGATATTGTTTTCTTGTAGAAGATATATGCTTTCCTTTGAATGTTGTCAATTTCTATTCCAGATCCAATTGATGTAGTTCACTGCTTGACAGTTCCTCTCATTTTCACATGCATTTTTCCTTTCAATTAAATTAGCAATTGTTGTTCCTTTCTGTTAAATTATCATTTGTTGTTTCTTTCGCTTAATTAGCGTTTGTTTTTCCTTCTACTTAATTATCATTTGTTGTTCAATTATTGCTCTGTCTCAACTTACAGTATTCAGTTATTTCTTTCCAGCAAATTAGATAGTCATCAATAGGTCAACTTGTTTTAATAGATCCAATTCATGTTTCTTAATTAGATCAATTCATGCCTTTAATATTAGATTCAATTCTTGTCCCTTAATTAGATCAATTAAGCAATTTAATTCATACCTTCAATTCATAGCACATTATAGATCAGATTTCAATCATGTTCAATAGGATCTTAGCTTTAGAAAATTAATGAATTTTTGAGGAACTTGATTGTTGATAAACTCATATTTGCTATGCAATTTTAGCCTCTACGAGCTATCTTCATAGACTTTGTTGATATTCTTGAAATAGAAGATGAATCCTTGGGTTGATAAATTAATGTTAAACTAAGGTTGTTTTTAGGACATCTTTAGAGCCCAACAATTAGCAATGGATGGGATTCTTGACTACTATGTATTGTATCATGAATGATAGGTGGTGCTCTAGGAATCCCATGATGGACATAGAAACATACATTATAGTGAGAAGACACAACTATCACAACATACATTACAATGAGACATGTTGGATGCAAGTATAATTCAATTCAAGGCTAGAGTGTACTCTCCACTCCATTATTCATATTATTATCTTCATTCACTCCTATCAGTACATATTCTCCCTTTATATTCTATCATTTGTTTACTTAGGGTTTATATGTGTGTGTATGTGTGTGTGTGTGTGTGGTTAAGATTTTGTACTAAAAATCTGTTATAGTTGTATTGGTCAATGTAAGAATAAAAAAAAAAGGTTTTTCCCACAGTCTATGATTCATACTTTGTTAAAAAAATTGATGCTTGTCTACCAAAAATGAAATTGTATCCTTTCATGAGGATTGTGAACTTTTACTAGTATAAACCCTACTTTAAAAACACATCAAAACCCTTACCTTTTCATTGTCCTTTCACCAGATCCATTAGCCTATAAAACTTGATAATAGTTGTCCATGAGATGCATTTCCATCACCAAGACCTACATGAATCATAAAAGACAAATTCTTTATATGAGTAAATAATTAATAAGTAAATAAACATGCATTTAGTTATGTAAAATACTATAGAAAAAAATTAAGTGGTCGCATACCTTAATGAGCTTCTCTTTGTTTCGAGAATAGGTTATTCTTTACTGAAAAGGGCCAACCACGTGAAGGTGGAAGCTCATATGGCCCCTCCCCCACCTCACATCGCTCTCAATTCCCTATACCCAACAAATGATTTTCTTTATATAGAAAACATATAGACATTCATGCATAACTAGGATAGTCATCAAAACATATGAACATATAAACATTGAAGCATATGAACATATAAACATTGATAAACATTGATAAACATCCAAATACAAGTCATGAATTTATACATCTAATTTTTCTTTGATTTATGTTTTTTTACATTCATAAAATTGACAATTGGGGTATCATAATCATCCAAGGACATTGTATTTTGTGTGCCATGTCCTTCTA
The DNA here is from genome assembly GCA_000966675.3 of Picea glauca. NCBI lineage: Eukaryota > Viridiplantae > Streptophyta > Pinopsida > Pinales > Pinaceae > Picea > Picea glauca. Next base: position 199,841 of record JZKD02S0429323.1, read on the forward strand.
TTGTTTGTGTGCACTCATGTACCATACTTCTGGTACGTCGCTGAGAAGGTCGTCGAGGCATCTATTCAGTGTCGTGAATTGCAACAATGAAAATGATCATATCGATATGTTGAAATATAATTGAAAAAACTAATTCAATATTTTGATTAACATTACACTACTTCTCTTTACCTGTATGTGTAGTTGTGACAATTGGTGCGTTAATTTCTTGTCCACTTGGTTCCTCTCCCAGTTCACACTCCTAAGCTACATGCACTTCAATTTTGAGAATATAATATATAAGTTTCGATATGTTGAAATATAATTGAAATAACTAATTCATTATTTTGATTAACATTACACTATGGCTCTTTACCTATCTGTGTAGTTGTGACAGTTGGTGCATTAATTTCTTTTCCACTTGGTTCCTCTCGCAGTTCACCCTCCTGAGCTACATGCTCTTCAATTTTGAGAAGATAATATATAAGTATAAGTCAAGAAATAAATATCTACAATCACAGTAAATATTTCTAATTCTGAAGCATACATACTGGAATGGGTACTCTGCTCTACACTATCACTGGACATGTGCACCTTTGTATGACATGGTGTCTATTGAATACCGCTAGATTCACTACTGCGGTAGCACTGTTTCTTGAAAACAAACATAAATACTTAGTTAAGGATGATATAATAAAATATGAATAGACTTTACAAGCATGCTACTGCGGTTTCCTTATTCATTTGATTTACCTATGTGGCTGGGGAGATAGGAGTATGGCCCAAGATTTTTCTATATTCAATCACACTTTTAAAACCATGCTTGTAACCAAGCTTTAGGTCCTCCTCAGTGACAGCAGTGTCGAACATATTTAACTTCAATGCATAACACCATTAAAAATACCAATAACAAAAACATATATGTGTTCGCTACTGTTAAATAAATATTAACCACAGTTAATCATTTAAATCTTACTATTCGGGCTTTTAGTTTTCCATAGCCACCCTGGCCTAGTTTATGCTGGCCATGTTTTTCCACTTTGGCCTTGGTTTCTTTGAAGGTGTATGGTATCCTACATATGGAATTTTTGACAAAAAATAGATATCAGAATTGTTACTTAAAATAGGAAAGAAAAACATAAATGATCATATTTCACTGATAATATGACATGTGTTGTACCTTGCTTGACCAGCTCGTGGATGTCTTCCTTGTTTTTTAAACAAGTTCTCCTTTGCATCCTCTATCAGGGCCTTCCACTTTTTCTCTGAAACCATGGGAGGGCGCTCATGCTTGAGGTCTAATTGCAATCTCTACCTATACTGGGCCCTGGTATATTTTAAATTCTCACTGGCTAGCTTTGTAACCACTTTCTTGTTGAAAGTGTTGTCGAACAAGTTTACCATGTGGTATATTAAATCATCTTTCTTTTTGTTATCTTGTCCATTCCACCGTGTGTGAATGGTGGGGCCAAATAGCTCCAATGCTTTGTCATTTAAGTTTCTATAGAAAACATTGTTTCCTGCAGAAATGTGTTATCCATTAATTTATAATAATCTCAACAAATGTTCATTTCAATTTAATGAAAAAAATGAATCAATTAATTAACAATTACTTGCAATCTTCTTAATATTGATTGGAACACATTTGTCATCCACCATAAAGGTGACATCTAGTGATCCAGTGATTTTAATTCGTTCTACTCCTTGCAGAATAGTATCCTCTCCATCTACAATACGTTCCTCTCTGGAGTCATGTGGAGTCTCAGGCTCCGTCTCATCATGCTCCAGTGTGTCATGCCAGTCAAAATCATTTCGCTCATCAATGGATTCGAGCTAAATCTTAGGAGGCTCAAAAATCCTTACTTGCACTTTGTTATGTCGACATTTTTCTTGCATTGGACCATCACTACTACCTATAGCAGTTGCAGGATCGACAGGTTCCCCACGCACGAGGTTTAAAAACTCCTACAAATGGAAAACTTTACTTTATCATATCATATACAAAATATAAAACAAAAAAATGGATATGAAACTATCATAGCTGATAAAAATATATTCCACTTACCCCAAAATTAGTTATTGTATTTTGTAGCTCTACAATTCTTTCCCTATCCTCCTATGTCAGGGGCCTTTTGCTAAGAAAACCTAGATATTCTATGTTAGCCTTTTTCAAGGCCTTCGTTACATTTGTCATTGGGTCAGTCAAATAAAATATTTTGTCCTCATCAATATCCTTAGTGGGAGCCTTCCCACATTGACCATGTCACAATACATTGATGAATAAAATTAATGAGATGAACTTTAACATTTGAGAAATTTAGTTAGTGTAGTCATAAGTTGTTACTGTATTTAACATTTACTTGGTGAGGCACAGTGAGTGCCTTTCCACGGTCACCCTGGACAGATGTAGCGGGTGATTTTCGAACACGGTCACCCTAGACAAATGTTGACACAATAAATCAATCAACAAAAGTTATGAAATTCACCTGTAACATTAAAAAAATGAAATATTGCAGTAATATCAGAAAAACAATAACAAAATTTCAGAAATTTAGTTGTTGTAGTCATAAGTTGTTATTGTAGTTAACATTTACCTGGTGAGGCACAACGAGTGCCTTTCCACAGTCACCCTGGAAAGATGTAGTGGGTGATTTTCGGACACAGTCACCTTGGACAAAAGTTGACACAATAAATCAATCAACAAAAGTTATGAAATTCACCTGTAACACTTAAAAAATGAAATGTTGGAGTAATATCAGAAAACAAATAATGAAATTTCAGAAATTTAGTTGTTGTAGTCATAAGTTGTTACTATATTTAACATTTACATGGTGAGGCACAGCGGGTGCCTTTCCATGGTCACCCTGGACAGATGTAGCGGGTGATTTTCTGCCATGGCCACCTTGGACATATGTTGAGACAATAAATCAATCAATAAAAGTTATGACATTCACCTGTAACATTAAAAAAACGAAATATTGCAGTAATATCAGAAAAAAAAAATAATGAAATTTCTGAAATTTAGTTGTTGTAGTCATAAGTTGTTACTGTATTTAACATTTACCTGTTGAGGCACAATGGGTGCCTTTCCATGGTCACCCTGGACAGATGTAGCCTGTGATATCTCACGGTCACCCTGGATAGATGTTGACACAATAAATTAATCAACAAGAGTTATGAAAGTAATTGTAAGATTAAAAAAATGAAATATTGCAGTAATATCAGAAAATGAATAATGAAAAATGAAATATATGCAATAAAAAATTGATTGATCAAAGGTCGAGTTGAATGGTATACCCCCATAGTTGCACCCCCTCCATCTATTCTATTTAAGTTGTAATTGATCAACAACTCTTCACCTGGAACTATTGTTTTTGTTGCACATACAAATATACGATTTCCTTCGCGTCCCTCAAATATGAAATTTGGTTTCTTAGTTGTTTTCATTGGTCGTGTACTATTTATAAAGCCCTCAATGTTTCCAATAGATTTTGTCCTTCCATCAATATACATAGTTGCCCCTTTATTTTGATTGTTATCTACTAGTTGTATATAATTTGCGGCAACTCCGTATCTCCGCATACTTTGCATATATCGGACCAACATCAGCCAGTGATTGTATTTGTATAATGGTTCGACATACTCTATCAATTCAGTTACAGTTCCATAGCCGACCTTTATGCCATCCATGGAAAATAACCCCAATCCATGTAAGGATGAAGGAGCAATGTGATACATCCTCCCACCGATGAAGAAATTTGTGTCCACTTCAGGTAGCTCCTTAGGTGCCCATCGTTGCACTAGATGTTTATACCTCAAGGGAAACTCAATGTCACCTATGCTCTCAGCATCATAATTACAAGACCCTCCATTGGCAATAAAAAATTGCATGCGTATACGAAATATTTTCCTTACCTTTTCAGATCTAGTTGATCTAGAATCGGTAGATCTAGTACAACACGTCTCACTTTCAACCTCTCTTAGTATATCTTGATCATCACTCGAGGAAGATAGATCCGAAAAATACCTATTTGGTGGTACCTACACTCGTTAAAACAAGATAATTTATCATGCCAATATATGTTTTTGGTACCAACACAGTTGCATATAGTTGCATTGTTGCATAAAGTTGCATATAGTTTCATATAGTTGAATAAGTTGCATATAGTTTCATAAGTTTCAGTGTAGCATAAAGTTGCATATTGTCACTAAAAAACATGATAAGTTGCATTGTTGCATATAGTTGCATAGTTGCAGTTAGTTTCATATAGTTGCATATAGTTGCATACAAAATTGTTGCAATATAGTTGCATATAGTTGCAATATAGTTGCATAAGTTGCATATAGTTGCATATAGTTGCATAGTTGCATAAGTTGCATAGTTGCATATAGTTGCATATAGTTTCATACTTTCATATAGTTGGATAAGTTGCATATTTGCATATAGTTGCATATAGTTGCATAAAGTTTCATATAGTTGAGGCCAAGGATACCCCTCTGGATTTTATGTGTGGTACTTTGAGGCATTGTTCATGGCTCTAGATGACTCAAAGATTTATTTAGAACCTAAGGCATGGCCTTCTTCCCTATATCATTTCCAAGACCTTGAGACACATACCTACTACTCAAAAACACCTAGTGGCACTGACATCCCCAACCATAGGTTGGAATACCCTCAGAAGGCCTTGTGTGGTTATACGAGGCATATTTATTGGCCCTGGCTCGTTGAAAGCTTCCTTTAAGGCCTAAAGTTCATGTTTCCTCCCTTGACCATGTCAAGGCCCCGAGACCCATACCTAGTGCTCAAGAATGTTAGTGTTACCTATATACCTAATTGGCAAAGGATGCCTTCAAGAGGTCATTTGTGGTGGTTCAAGGTGTCATTTATGGGAAGAATAAGAAGTGGGATGCGAAGTATATTGTAGCAATAATGTAAGAAACAACACCTCCCACCATGTATTACAAGTCTTGTGAGAGAAAGTGACACACCAAGACCGTTGGAAATTACACCTCGATAAATGCCCCAAGCACTTCTAAAAGCTAAAAGAATAAGTAGTTGCACTACCATTCAAAAGGAGGTAGCATTAATTAGTTGCACTACTAAACTAGAATTTGTTGTTCCTTTTCATTAAATTAGCATTTGTTGTTTCTTTTGCTTAATTAGCATTTGTTATTCCTTCTACTTAGTTAGCATTTGTTGTTCAATTATTGTTCTATCTCAACTTAGAGTATTCAGTTATTTCTTTCCAGCAGATTAGATAGTCATCAATAGGTTAGCTTGTTTTTATAGATCCAATTATTATTTCTTAATTAGATCAATTCATGCCTTTAATATCAGATTCAATTCTTGTCCCTTAATTAGATCAATTCAGCAATTTAATTCATGCCTTCAATTCATAGCACATTATAGATCAGATTTCAATCATGTTCAGTAGGATCTTAGCTTTATAAACTTAGTGAATGTGTGAGGAACTTGATTGTTGATAAACTCATATTTGATATATGATTTTAGCCTCTACAAGCTATCTTCATAGACTTTGTTGATATTCTTGAAATAGAAGAAAAATCCTTGGGTTGATAAATTAATGTTAAACTAAGGTTGTTTTTAGGACATCTTTAGAGCCCAACAATTAGCAATGGATGGGATTCTTGACTACTATGTGTTGGATCATGAATGATAGGTGGTGCTCTACCATTCAAAAGGAGGTAGCATTAATTAATTGCACTACCATTCAAAAGGAGGTATCATTAATCAATGACAGTCCCATGGGCAGACTGTCGACAGCCCACAGGTTGAGGATGCAGACCCCTAGGCCTAGCCCTTAGAGCCAATCCTTTCCCCAAAGTTATAGATCCATTTTTTTGACTTCCCTTACCTACATTGTTCTATTGACCAGAGGTTGTTCACCTTGGAGACCTGATGCGGTTATGAGTACGACCGGGCATGGACAGTACTCGGTCCTCCATATTTTCAAGGGTTTTTGAGGGTGCACCAGACACTACAAGACGTGTGATGCTCTTCCAGCTGATGGACCCTATCTATGGTTGAGACAATTTCAAGGTGGGAAAGCTATTAAAAATAAAAGATAACTCTTCCTGGGGCCCCCGGCAATGTCTCTGGATTTCCTAACATTGTCGTCAGTTATAGGATGAGGCACCAAGAACTCTCAAAAATGGGTTTCAATTTTGTTGACTTTGGATGGAAGGTTGTCTGTGATATTGCTTGAAGGGGAAAAAGTTATGGAATGCCCTCAAATGTTTCCTTGATTTCAACACCCTC